>JAJOOF010001288.1:0-121783 GCA_029582545.1 Solanum lignicaule | reverse complement strand
GGTCTGGGAGGGGTTTCAGTGTTGAACCACGGACCACCAGCACGGGCCGTGGTCTGACCTACGGTCCGTGGATGGCAACCGTGGGTTGCACCTGAAACTTCTCAAAATCTGCATTTTTGGTCTGTTTCGAATACGGGGTGTTACACGGGATGAGCTAGTGGCCGCAGACGGTGGAGCTTCGGCATCCGCTGTATGGGCGGGAATGGAACTGTCATCAGCCTGCATCTGCTCAACATTCGCAACAAGATCATCACCCAAAGGTCGTACCTCAACCTATGGGTCTCTGAGGTGAAGCAAGGTTGGCATAATCTCGAATGAGGTCGATGTACAGAGTCTTTGTTACATCAAGCAACCGGTTACAATGCCAAAAGGGAAAACAAGTTTCCCTGTAGTAGTGGAAAGTGAGACATGGGAATGGTAGTGTGGTGGTGGTCTTGGAGGCCCTCTTGTGGATCTCAGCTATCAAGATGCGGGCAAAGTCGATCTCCAAACCTGCTAGAGTGGTTGCAATCATCATGGCCTGGTCTTATGTAACCACATTGTCCACCTGAGTCGGGGATAGTCTATTTTGCTTCAACAACCAGAAGGACTTCCCAGCGAAGCTCAGTGTAGCCTTCCTAATACCCAGGCTAGGAGTTCTAACCCACTCAGCATGCTTCCCATCCTCGACAATATGACAAGCTAACCACCTCAAGTGTGTTTCCCTCATCTCCGCATTCCTCTGAAACACCCCACTCTGAATGATTTCCGTCCGGTAGTCATACTCTGCTATATTTATAGGCATACTGTGGGTTGGTCCATATAAAAACCTGCGAATGGTGACCTCTCAAATGTCTACTGGGAATCCCCGCACCAAAGTGGACTGAAGTGGAGGCAGAGCTGCGAGTTTGGCCCGTTTAGTGATGGAGTTTCTGACGGTGGCAGCATAAGAAGCATAGAACTCTCTAGCAATCTCCTCGTTGTATTTCCTCGGGTTCCAAACTATCCACTCACATCGGTGTCTCAGGAAGAGCTCATCAATAGCTACTGCAGTGTGGAGGCTGCCGATAAGGACCATGCGCTCCTTAGTCAAGATCCTGGCCATCCACCGGTGCTCATTCATTATCGTGCCATTCTCATATATTTGATGCTGGACAGGGACACACCATTTGTTCAGCTTATCAGCCCTGGGGGAGGCACAACTCTGGTAGGTACCGCACTGTCACCTGAGCTATCGGCCTTATGTGAAGAAGCGGTGTTGCTGCTAGGGCTAGAGCCAGACTGTGACTCTGAGCTAGCCTGTGCTCGGATTTGTATGGCCCCCTTCTTAGATTAGTGGCAGTGACCTCGTCGGAGCTAACCTGCTGAGCTTTGTTCGTAGTAGTGCGTGGGGCCGTGGTAGAGACCTTGTTGGCAGGTGGGACGTAATATGTATCACTGTCCGCCTCTATCATACGTCGGAAGGGGGCAACTGACTTGTACTTGGTCCCTCGTGCATAGGTAAGAGCTTGCTTTGGAGCCATGTTACCTATGGAAGCTAAGTTAGTACCAAAACAACTTAAAAAGACCCAAAAATAATTTTAGAACAAGACTTGATTCGAAACAAAAAAATAAAAAAATTATGGACAGTAGCTGAAATGTTGACCTACGGCCCGTTGATGGAACGACGGTCCGTGAGTCCCCTCCTTAGGTCAGAGGTCCCATTTTTGGGTCTCATATAGTGGAACCACGGATGTGCAAAACAGTCCATTGATGGAACGACGGACCGTAGTCCACACCATGGTTCTACACTTAAGAAATTTTATTTGTGTCACTGGTCCACGGACCTCGACATACGGTCTGTAGGTTGACCTCAACCTACGATCTGTGGGTTTGAGTTGTGGGTCATTTTTGTGCCAGGTTTCAAATTTTTGAACTCACACTTAATGCCATAATTCAACAAAAACACAATCAAACTAGGTCTAAACATGCATTTCAATATATGTTTTGGTAGTCCATCATTCTTAGGGTTGTGATCAGTCAATTTTATTCACATTACATAAAACAATTGAACAACCCTAAGTCAACACTTCCAATTTAGACCTATTAACCAATTTATTCGGCTTTAATTTATAACACACTCACACATTCTCAATCAAAGGGTATTTCTAACTATAATTTGACATCAAATAGGAGATTAACAACCCAAGGTGAAGTTTCAACTTCATGATTTCATGATTTGAACAATGAATAGTGAATTCAAAGTTTGGTTGAAATCGTTTACCTTACAAGCAATCGAAGTTGGTGAATGTGTTAGTGCAATGAAGATCTTTGAACCTTTGCTAGCCTTCGACACCGAACCCAGACCTTGGAATCGTTGGGGAAGAAAATGGATGTGATTAGGGAGAGGAAGGGGAGACATGGGAGATGGAGGATTGATATGGGAGATTTGGGAGTGATTCGGGGATTGATTTATGATTGTGGGTATTTGAAGGGTTGAAAAATGGTTGGGAGGGAATTTTGGAAGTGGGGGATGGTTTTAATAATGAAAGGTTTTACAAAATAGGGGTCTAGGTTGGGTCAGGCATAACCCTAGGTTGGACCCACGAGACCCCGTCGACGGTCCGTTGGTCAACCTATAGACCGTAGGTCACTTTGGCACTTATAAAAATTAGAAAAATTACCTGGGATCTAAGGACACCATCCACGGTCCGTGTATAGACCAACAAACCGTCGATGGAGTCCGTTTCTGCAGATTTTTTCTTTTCATTGTCGCATACATAGCAACCATTAGGACTTTCTTTTAACATTTTATGGACACTTTTTAGACATGAACCCTATTCTATATCTAGCCAACACTAAAACATAAAAATAAACACTAATATGAAGAGCTACAAAAATAAAAAAGAAAGCAGAAAACTCCTATATCGAAAAGAAAAACCTACAGTTGGTTAAATTGTACATCTTGGGTTGCCTCCCAAGCAACGCTTGATTTAATGTCACGGCACGCCGCATACACCTTGATTACACAGACTTCATCAAGATAATTGCCCTCAATCACTTCTTGCACACTCTCCGATTTCCCCATGTAGACCTTGATCCTCTGCCCGTTCACTTTGAATGTCATTCCCTCCTTGTTCTTAAGCTCGACCGCTCCATATGGAAATACTTGCGTGACTCTGAATGGCCCAGTCCACTTGGACTTGAGCTTGCCAGGAAACAAGCGCAACCTTGAGTTGAATAAAAGTACTAGATCCCCACAACAAATTCATGGTTTTCAATCATTTGATCATGATACTTCTTCATTTTCTCCTTGTACAAGGCTGAACTTTCATATGCTTTTATGCGAAACTCATCAAGCTCATTCATGTCATTCAGTCTTTGACTCAATGTGGTGCCTCAATCCAAATTCAACTTCTTCAACGCCCACATTGCTTTAAGCTCTAGCTCTACAGGAAAATGACATGACTTCTTATATGCAAGTTCGTAGGGGGACATACCTATAGGAGTCTTAAATGCGGTGTTATAGGCCCATAGAGCATCATCAAGCCTTATTGACCAATCAGTTATGTTGGCATTCACAGTCTTTGCAAGGATTTCTTTATCTCTCTATTTGATACCTCAACTTGCCCACTAGACTGCGGATGGTAAGGAGTAGCTACATTGTGACGAACTCCATATTTCTCTAGCAACGCCTTGAACAACTTATTACAAAAGTGAGAACCTCCATCATTGATAATCACCCTAGGTGTACCAAATCTGGAGAAGATACTCTTTTTAAGGAATGCGGTGACACTCTTTCCCTCATTGTTTGAAAGTGCAGTTGCTTCCACCCATTTCGATACATAGCCAACCGCAACAAGAATATACTTCATCCCAAGTGAACTTACAAATGGACCCATGAAGTCAAGGCCCCACATATCAAATAACCCAATCACCAATATCTGATTCATATGTAGGTCTTGCTTCTTTGAAATTCCTCCATATCTTTGGCAGCGGTCACAAAACTTGGCGAAATCACGAGCATCTTTGTGGATGGTAGGCCAGTAATACCCACACATCATTAATCTCTGCCCCATCTCCTAACTTGAGCATAACTTCCTCCTCCAATCTGGACAAATGGTCGGCAACCTGATTTCTGTTCCCTTTCTATCCTTCACCTCAAAATCGAACTCTTGCAACAACAATACCCATCTAATCAACCTCAGTTTTGCATCCTTTATAGCCATCAGATACCTCAATGAAGAATAGTCAGTATGCACTATGACCTTAGTACCAAGCAAGTAGGATCAAAATTTCTCGAATGTGAAAACCACAGCAAGGATTTCCTGTTCAGTCACAGTATAGTTCTTTTGAGCCACATTCGGAGCTTTACTGGCATAGCAAATCAGATGAAAAATATTCTCTCACCACTGTCCCGATACCACACCAAGCGCCACCCCACTCGTATCACACATTACTTCTAACAGTTGCCCCCAATCCGGTGAAATAATAATAGGTGCTGATACTAACCTTTTGCAACTTTCCAAATGCTCTTAGAAAAGCATCATCAAAATCAAACTTACACTCCATTTCGAGCAGTTTGCACAATGGTTGTGCAATTTTAGAGAAATCTTTGATGAACCTCTAATAAAAACCTACATGCCCAAGAAAACTTCTAACACATTTAACAGAGATAAGTGCTGGAAGCTTTTTTATTACCTCAACTTTGGCTCTATCAACCTCAATACCTTTCTCAGAAATACGATGACCTAGAACTATACCCTCTTTCACCATGAAGTTGCTCTTTTCCCAATTAAGCACAAGATTGCACTCTTCACATCGTTTAAGTACATCGGCCAGATGTATCAGACAACCATCAAATGAGTCACCTACTATAGAGAAATCATCCATAAATACGTCAATCGTGTCCTCCACCATATCTAAAAATATCGACATCATACACCTCTGAAAGTCATAGGAGCATTACACAACCCAAATGGCATCTTTTTGAAGGCAAAAGTCCCATATGGAAAAGTAAATGTGGTTTTCTCTTGATCTTTCAGAGCTATGGAGATTTGATTGTAGCCCGAATACCCATCTAGAAAACAATACCAACCCTTACCAGTAAATGATCCAGCATCTGGTCCATGAACGGCATCAGGAAGTGATCTTTTTCTATCCAGGCATTTAGCTTGCGGTAGTCCATGCATACTCTCAATCCAGTCACTGGCCTCATCAGAACAAGCTCATTTTTCGCATTAGAAACCACAGTAATTCTACCATTCTTGGGTACACACTGAACATGATAGACCCAGCTACTATCTGCAATGGGATATATGACTCCACCATCGAGCCACTTAATAATTACCTTTTTCACTACCTCTTGCTTAGGTGGATTAAGTATGCTTTGGTGCTCAATACTTGTCTTGCTGTCCGGTATGAGTTGGATTTTATGAGAAAAAATGCCAGGACGAATCCCAAAAATGTCCATAATAGTCCATCTAATAGCCCGCTTGAACCTCTTCAACACAGAAACTAATGCCTTTTACTTGTTTCCCAATCAAATCTACAACAATGATTACCGGTAAAGTGCTATCTCTCCCCAAGAATACATACCTTGAATGAGATGGTAGAGCCTTGAGCTCCAATTTTTGAGGCTCTTCTAGAGACGGTTTTGTAAGTGGGGAGTCACAATTCTTCATATCTAACTCCAATCTTTTTGGCTTGAAATGGAATTTGAACCTATCATGTGCGTCAACTACTTCATCATAGTCTTCAATACCACCACCATCAAAATTCTTCATTACCACTGCCAATGCATCAACACCCAACCTATCTTTAATAGACACATCAGAACCTAACTCCATAATATGATTCACCACTCATACCAACTTGAGATCGCTTTCCTGCTTCACAGACCTACATATATTAAAATTTACCTCTGCATTATTCAGTCGGTACTTCATCAGCCCTCTGTCCATATCGACTAAGGCACGCCAGTAGCAAGGAATGGTCTCCCTAAGATGGTGGAAACCTCAAAATCAACCTCATCATCAAGTATCACCAAATCCACCAAAAAAATGAACGACTCCAATTTTCACAAGGACATATTGGAGAATACCAATGGGATTTTTCATACTTCTATCGGCTATGAGTAGACGCATCACAGTTTGTTTTGGAGCCCCTAAACCCAACTTCTTATGTATGGACAACGACATCAAGTTGATGCTAGCATGGAAATCACACAAAACTTTTGAAAAGTGCAAAATCTCGGTGGTACAAGGAATAGAGAAAGCTCCAGGATCCTCTTTCTTTTGGACAAGTGACCTAGTAGCATTAGCACTGCAATGTTGCAACCTCTCATCATTCTCAAAACTGACGGCCCTCTTTTTGGTCACCAAGTCATTCATAAATTTCGCCTACCTAGGCATTTGCTCCAAAGCTTCTATCAACAGAACATTGATGGAAAGCTGTTTCAACATAGTTATGAACCTGCGGTATTTTCCTTCTTCGGTCTTCTTCACCAATCTCTGTGGGAATGGAGGTGGAGGTCTAGGCATGGGAACTACTTTTTGGGTCACCTCTGCTTCCTTCTCTATAGTAATATTCGACTCTCCAGTAACCTCAATCTCATCTGCTTCTTTTTCTCCCATAATTTCAACCTCAGACGGCATAGAGGGATCAATAGTCTGTTTACCTACTCTAGTAGTGACTGCCATACAATGCCCATCATTCTTTGGACTAGATGTTGTTGCTAGGAAGTGTGCCAGGCTGACGTGGGTTCACAATAGTGGACAACTGACTAAACTACTACTCAAGTTGCTTGATTGACACTACTTGGGCATCAACTTTTTGACTGATTCTAGACAAGTCATTTCGCATCTCTTTCACATTCTCATCCGTTGCATCTAACCTCTTCATCATCTTTTGCATCATATCTTCAATGCGTGACATACTACCCCCAACCTCTCTATTGCCAGATTCCCTATTCCCAAGTGCAGCATAGGGCCCGACACTCTCATTTCTGTTGCCATAGTTGTTCCCGTTGTAGTTGTTAGCACAATCCTAGTTCCCATCCCAGGCATAATTTCCCTCTTTATTGTAGTTTCCATAGTTCCATCCTTGGTTTCCTTGACCTTGGCACCAATTATCCGAGTTGGAACCTTGGGCATTGGCTCGGAGACCCCCCGTCTGATCATTTACAACATACACATCCTCCTAATAGTAGCATTCCTCAACTGGTGGTTGCGGGGTTCTAGTTAGGTAGTTTACTGCATTCACCTTTTCTGCATTTCCACTCACATCCTTCAATACCAAACCCAGTTCTGTTCTCATCTGAGCCTTATCCTCATGAATGTAATCAGTAGATTGATCTGGTGCAACTTGAACAACAAACATGCTTCTTCCAATATTAGCTTTTCTAGAGCTCCATGCCTTATTGTTTCAGGAAATCTTCTCCAGTTTCTCAGCAATCTCCTTAAAAGTGCACTCACCATATGATCCTCCAGCAATAGTATCTAGCACAACCTTTCCATTGTCATTCTTCCCTCTGTAGAAAAACTCCTTCAATGACTCATCATCTATGCGGTGATTCGGAAAACTTCTGATGAACGCAGTGAACCTATCCCATGACCTGCTCACTGACTCTCCAGGTAGGGCTATGAAATTATTCAACTTGTCCTTTTGATTTAGCTTCTTAGACACTGGGAAATACTTCACTATGAACACTCGATGCAATTGATCCCAAGTATGTATTGAATTGTATGGAAGCTCAGCAAACCACACCACAACATCACAGGTCAATGACAGAGGGAAGACTCTCAAACCTATGACATCCATGTCCAATTCCGGTCATCCCACACAATTCTTGTAGACAATTCTCAATTTAGCCATGTGACCATGTGGATCTTTCGATACTAGACCAAAAAAAAACCCTCGTGCTGTAAGATTTGCATCAGACTGCTGGTTACCACAAATGTATGCCCTGGAGGTAGAGGAGGAAGAATAATGGGCCCTTATGATTCAACTGTATTGAAGTCAACCCTGTAGTTATCACGCAACCTCGGTGTTGGCATATTCTGCACCCTTTCTGTAGCTCCGATTAGATTACTACCATGAACCTGAGCATGCACATTTACAACCCCAAGAGGCTGCAATTCAACTCCATTACCTAGATTCTCTCTGATTGGATTGTTGTGAACCCTTTGATTATTCATTTTTTACAAAGATTTGCTCAACTCTAGATCGTAGGGGATCAATGGTTAGCCTCGACTAAGTGTACTTGGCATACACTAGAGTAGAAACCTGTAGAAAACAAAAACAAAAGAGAACGTAAAATTAGGAAATACTTGACTAAAGTTCAATAATGTAGTTGAACTTAATCTAAAAGTCGCATTCCCCCATAGCGGTGCCAAAATTTGATACGCTAAAAAATACACCTCCCTAAAGAAGCATAAGTGATCATTGTCAAATTAAGAACCCAACTTGTAGGTTGGGGTCGATCCCACGAGGAATATGATTTAGACATAAACGTAACTCACTATTATATCCGTTTAGTCAAACTATTTCCGAGACAAGTAACCTAAAAATGGGGTTATTGTAAGTAAGTAACAAATAGTAGATTAAGTAACAAGTAAGCAAGATTCAACTTTGAGTTATCAATATGAGAAAGAAACTAGGGTATATGTATTCCCGACAAGATCTTAACATAGTAATCCTAATAACACTAATCCTTTCCTAGTGTTCTACATGCAAAGTTGGTAAGTTAGGTATCCCTAAGTGATTGGTCCTCCAAGTAGAGAATTTCACCTCGTACCTTGATCCGGCTACGGGTGTATGCATTACTAACCCTTACCTTTACCCCAGATTAGACAGCACATCAATGTAGGGCTTAGTTTTCGCCCTTGCTCCAATTGACATTAGACTATTAGATAGCATCCACTAAATCTCTATTATTAATTCTTTCTCATTAACTACCTCCTTTGTCCAGCAAGTAGCAATGAGGTGAGTTCTAATGTTGGCCTACGTTAAAAAAACTTCTAAGCGAAAGAATTAACAATACTGCATAAACACTATTCAAGAATTACTTAATTATTATTCATACTTTGTTAATTGCTCATGGTTCCCACAACCCTAGTTGTGGATTTAGCTACTCATTCTTGAGAGTTCACAATTAGATAAGAAGAATTTATGAACATACAAGTAGAATTGATGAAACCCGAAATCTTCAATTGAAATTCTAAGTGAAAATTTTATTAAACGAAATCCGGAAGTCAAATTGCTAAAGTTTGCAAGTTAATTCCCAAAACACCAAAAACTAAGAGTTTACAATAATGTCTAAGCCCCAAAATTGAGGTTTATAACTACTATTTATAGAAAACAAATTGTAAATAAAATAGGAAACAAAATAAGCAAATAACTGACAGGATGCGGTTTTAATCGACGCTTCGACCTATGGACCGTGGGTCGACCTACGGTCCGTAGGTCCCCTCCGTGGCTCAACACTTAGAAACCCTCATCAGGTACTGGAACCTTCAACTCTCAGATAATCAATGGCGGACCTGCAGGACGGACCGTGGGTCAACCTACGATCCGTCGTTTTGCTCCGTAGTTCCACACTTGTCAGACTTCCCTTATGTTCTACCTACGATGCACCACCTACGGTCCGTGGACTGGACTACGGTCCATCCTGGCACTCCGTGGTTGAGTTTCTAAAACTCATCTCCCAGGCCAATACCAATGACTGCCCATCCATGGTCCATCTTGATGGACCTACGGTCCGTGGATGGCACCGTTGGTGGCTACTTCAGCACTTTTCAGCTCGCATCTTCATCAACCGCATCCAAGCCTATTTCTTGTAAGAATTATACACAGAGCATTATTTCTAATAACAAAATGGCTTAAGACCCACACAAACTCTTAGTGAAACGTATCAAAAATACCGTAAACTCACGGTATATCAGCTTCCACCATGATCCTCTCTTGGAGTTCATCGACCCTTGGCACACGCAATCTACCTTAATGCCTCAATAAACCATCTACCCCTTTTTCAAAAGCCATCACTTTTTTCTTATGAACATTTGCCTTTAATTCAAGAAAAATAGGATCTATGTCTTGTTTCTCTTTCACCTAAGAAAATAATGATGATTCAACCCAATTTATCACTATTACTCCTTCTTCATTGGAATCCATTAGTCGGACTCCTAATCGTGCAAGTCTATGCACATATTTTGCTAACTCTTTCTTTTCATCCTCAACATGGGAAGTACTACACATAGACAACCTACTCAAGGCATCAACAACAACGTTAGCCTTACCTGGGTTAATAGAAAATATTCATGTCATAATCCTTGAGTAATTCCAATCACCTCTTTGGTATGAGATTAAGCTCTTTCTGACTGAACACATACTCAAGACTCTTGTGGTCAGTGAACACATCAACATGAACACCACAAAGATAGTGACACTATATTTTCAAAGCAAACACTACAACAGTAAACTCTAGATCATGGATTGGGTAATTTCTCTCGTGAATCTTAAGTTGTCTGGAGGCATAAGCTATAACCTTTCCATTCTGCATCAATACACAACCTAGTCCAACTCCGAACGCATCAAAATATACAACAAAACCTTGCATACCTTCTGGTAAGGTCAACACTGGGTAGTAGTCAACCTAATTTTCAATTCCTGAAAGCTTTTTTCACAAGCTTTAGACCATTGAAACTTAATTGTTTTCTGTGTCAACTTGGTCAACGGGGTTGAAATAGATGAGAACCCTTCGATGAACCTCCTATAACAACCAGCCAATCCCAATATACTCCTAATATCAGTTGGAGATGTGGATCTAAACCAGTTCTGCACTTCCTCAATCTTTTAAGTGTCGACTCAATTCCCATCACCAGAAATAATGTGGCCTGAGAATGCCACAGGCTCAAGCCAAATTTCACACTTAGAAAATTTAGCATAAAACTTCCTATCCTTGAGAGTTTGAAGAACAATTCTGAGATGAATAGCATGATCTTTCTCATTCCTCGAAGAGATCATCAATTCTAGGAAGAGTATACTTATTCTTGATAGTAACCTTGTACAACTGACGGTAATCTATACACATTCCAAAAGAACCATCCTTCTTCTTCACAAAAAAGACCAGAGCGCCCCAAGCTGAGACACTTGGTCGACTAAAGCATTTCTCAAGAATCTTCTTTCAACTGCTCTTTTAATTCTTTTAACTTAGCTGGAGCCATTCTATATGGAGTTATAGAGATAGGATGAGTATCAGGAATAATATCTATACTGAAGTCTATTTCTCTCTCAAGAGGGACTACAAGAAGATCATTTGGAAAGACCTCTAGAAACTAACTTACAACTAGAACTGACTGAATAGGTAGTGTCTCAACACTAGAGTCATTAACTCGGACTAAGTGATAGATGCACCCCTCAAAAACTAATTTCCTTGCCTTAAGGTAAAAAATAAAATGACCCTTAGGCACTGCTAAACTACTCCTCCACTCTAAAACTGGCTCATTAGGAAACTAGAACTTAACTACTCGAATTCTTCAATCAACTGAGGCATAACAGGCATGAAGCCAGTCCATACCTAGAATAACATCAAAATCTACCATGTCTAACTCGACTAAGTCAGCCGTGGTGTCTTGTTATTGATAGAAATGGTACAACCATGATAAACCCTCTAAGATAGAATAGACTAACCAAAAGGTGTAGAAACACCGAAGGGCCCAAAAAGTTGCTTAGGAAGAATATCAAAATTCATGGCAATATTAGAAGTCAAAATTAGATAGACGTGCTCCTGGATCTAGCAAAGCGTAAACATCAAAAGTCAAGACTTTGATCATACCAGTGACAACATGTGGCAAATTTTTTTGCTCTTGGTGACTGGTGATAGCATACATACATTTTTCCCGTCCGACTGTCCCTGAAGTAGCTCCTCTAGGTGCAGCTCTATCTAGTGGAGCCACTTAAGAAGATTGGGCTCTATTGTCTCCATTACCACTACCCTGCCTGTTCTTTGGGCACTCTCTCATGAAGTGACCATTCTAACCACACTTGAAACAACCAGTGGAGCCATCACGACATACTCCTGAGTGGGTCCAACCACACTTAGCACATGCATGAGTCCCATTACCTTCTTTTGCCACAGTACCTTGAGACTGTGCAGGTCTAGCTTTGAAATTTTGCGAATTC
Organism: Solanum lignicaule; assembly: GCA_029582545.1. Lineage (NCBI taxonomy): Eukaryota > Viridiplantae > Streptophyta > Magnoliopsida > Solanales > Solanaceae > Solanum > Solanum lignicaule. The sequence continues at coordinate 109,642 of JAJOOF010001288.1, read as the reverse complement.
TGATTTTTGAACTCACCTTTGTTCCTTGGTGCAGATGCACTAGCAGATGATGGAACAAGTCCATTTGTCTTGTGTTGAAAAGAAGACCATTTTCCTTTACTCTTCTGCTGCCCGAACTAATTTCCGGATGTCTTTGCCTTCTTATTTCGGAACTCTTCTCTATCCCTCATCTTATCTTTCTCAACAAGCTGCACACGGATCATCAGTCTCGCTATGTCCATATCTCCTATTAGCATAACTTTCTTTCCCTCCTTAATTGACATATGATACAACCCAACAAAGAATACACTCATCCTACTCCTTATGTCAACAACCATCTCCGGGGAATAACGGGACAGTTGGGTGAACTTAAGACTATACTCATATATGCTCATAGACTCCTATTAAAGAGTGAGGAATTCCCTTACCTTGGCCTCTCTCAGTTCACGGGGAAAGAAACGTCTCAAGAAGGCCTCATCAAACACTACCCAACTGACAATTTATGCACCTTCAACTCTGTTCTTCTTCCATAGGTCAAACCAAATTCTAGCGACACCCTTTGATTAGTATGTAGCTAGTTCTACTCGCTCAGTTTCAACAACATGCATAATCTCAAAAACATTTTGTAATTCTTCCACAATGTTTTTAGGATCTTCAGTGAAATTTGAACCGGTGAAGTCTGAAGGATTCATCCTTAAGAACTCTCGGATCCTGGATGTATCAGTCACATCTTATCGAACCTCTCTCTATTTCCCAGCTTGGTTAGTCACAACTTGAATCAATATTCGGATAGTTTCCCGGAACTCAGCATTAGTAACCTCCCTTTGGGGTTGCACTTCTGGTGCATTGGGTACCCTTTGTTCCTCAACATTTCTCCTACAAGGACGACCTCAAAAAGCTCTCCATTGAGGCATGATCTAAAATATACATGCAAGAACGAATTAGAAAGAAACTTTATAGAGTTGAACTTTATCACATGAAAAGAGTATGAAAGAAGTGAGATATTTCTTAGCGGAAGACTTACTCATATTAAAAACACTTTAAATAGTAAACTATAACTCAAATGTCTCAAAAGCTAAACTCAGAAATGTTTAAAGAAACATTCAACTTGCCAAAAAAGGAAACTCAAGTATCAACATGAACAAGTGAAAATGAAATGACTCATGAACTAGTGTCTGTCTATCTATGAAGCCTGTAATACTATGAGAGATATTGGGACAAGACCCCCGATCATCCTAACAACTGAAATAACTAAGAATAAAGAGGGTATCCTCCGAAAGCAAGGGGGCTCACCAATAATCTGGAACTCAACTAGATCATTGAAGTGGTGGATGCTGATCTTGTATCTACATCTTAAAAGATGCAGGCCAAGTGGTGTCAGTACATGGAATGTACGTTCATGTGAGAGGAAATATAAAACAAGACATAAGTTTGAACTGGAATTGAAGAAAAACTTACCTCGTCTCTACTCAATTCACCCTCAATTCAGTATAAAGCAATAGAAAAAATTTAGTATAAAGAAAAGCTTAAAAATAGTAGATCGCAATTCAATGTTTTATATAATACAATATAAACTCTGTTTGAATGTAGAAATACATATTAAACTCTGTTTGGGAGATTCTCTAACCGACAACAATCATTATGAGCTATGTGATGATACAGTGTCTAGCCCACACTACTAGAACTATCTTATACATTGCCGGGGTATAGAACTCCTTAACTAAGTGGATCCGCTATTCTATGCTAAAAACAATAAAGGAATCATCTAAAAAATATGACCTTTTTCTACCCACGTTGGCTACATGGTTTGTGGGGGTTGTGAGTTGTTAGAACTCTCCCCTATATCGGTGCTCAATACTACTACCAAAATATAACTTAGCTCATTATCTTTTAAATAAACATTTCCTCTTCCTCACCTTTGAGATTATTACTCCAAAGGTTTCTCTAAAAAGAGATAATACTGAAAATTGTTCAAGAACTCTTTGGAAATCGGTGTTTCCTCTCATCTTAAATGTAAAAATATTTCTCTTGGGAATACTTAGTTCCCATTTATCATTTTAAACAAAATGACCTCAACTATTACTCATCCTCAACTCAACGCTCAAGTATTAAAACAAGTTTAAAATAATTTGTCAAAACAATTCTTAAAATGACTCGAAGAACTCTCAAGACTTGACTTTTCGCTCTATCTTGAATTTGAATTATGAATTCAACGTTATGATTCACGTTGTAAATGGCTTCTAGATGTTTAGAAGTAGTTTAGAGTAGTTAGAATCAATAGGGAATGAAGGTACACTTTAGGAGACCTTAGACATGTAGAACGATGGAAAAAGGATGGGCGCATATGACCTAGGCGAACTGCTGGCGCGGGGCGCTAGCCCCTGAACTTCAGAGACCACATTCTAGTACACTACTGTCGCGCCACGCCAGCCCTTCTAGCGCATCTGTGGCGCGCCGCGCCACCATTCTCCAGACAGTTCCGACGAATTTTTCTACTCGTTTTCTGACCTTAATTTGACTATAATCAAATAATTTCTTCCTCAATCACTTAGATTCAAATACTAAATGTATGTACACGATATTCTACTCAAACAACCTTAAAAAAACTAACACTTATCTCAAGAACTCATCGAAATCCTACCAATTAAGATTATGAAAGGTATTTCAAGAAAACTCAACAAGAACTCGAATCCTTCAACTTTAAGAATGAATTTGCGCTGAAAATAACATGATTGGCGTGTGGGTGAACGAACCCAACACTATGAGAACTCACATACCTCTTAGGGATTAAACCCTTGGTGAAACAACCTTCAATTCGCAAGAAAACTTGAAGAACACCTTGACTTTTCTCCTTTTCTCCTCTTCTTGAAATTCTCCCAAAATCCTAGCATAAATTAGGATTTGTAAAATTGAACCAAATCAGTTTAGACCCCCCTCATTATTTGCTAAAAATATTTTAAGCTGATTAGGTAAGGAAAAGACCAAAATACCCCTCATATTTTTGGGTAACTTTCCTTAGATGGACACCTGACTTCAAATATGCATATCTCCCTTATACAAGCTAAAAAATTAGCAAACAGGGTGGTGTTGGAAAGAAGATTTCAAGACCTTCCATTTGATATCCTATGGGCCACCTAACTCATCATATACTGAAAGTTATGGTCATTTGAAGTTGACCAAAAACTCATAACTTATTCATAACTTTCAAAATTTCAGATTTTGCTATTTCCAATTTAGTTCTTTCTATTTTTAGCTCTTTCAAATGCCGAGGTATTACAAGAAGAATCAGGGGACTACATCTCTTTTCTAAAAGAGTTCATAAAGATTCTAACACTCGCACAAATTAAAATACAAATACTATTTTTTCCTACTATAGTCCTTTCCTGTTTGCGGTATTTCAGGAACAAAATTTAAGACGCAAACAAAGGTCATAAGGAACCTCTAGCACAAAGTTGAGCTCAAATACTCTCTACCGATTAAGTTTTTGAATAAGATAATGCAAGGGTGAAGTTCAAATGATCATATTTCTTTGAATATGAAGAGCTTATATCCTTCTACCTATTAAATTAAATGTCTTTGTGTCTTCTTTCAAACGCCAAAACCGTTCCTGAATCTTGATCTCGAGTAAAAATTAAAGTTATGATCGTTTTACTAGAGATATTTCAATATGAAAATTTCAGTCCAAAGCAGTACGAGTCAGAGTATGACTTGTGGTATCATTAGTATGATTCATACTTTGATAGTACGACCCATACTATCACACATGGAAAACTTTAGAGAGTCCCAAAATCGCTCGGCAACCACGAGTCAGATTTGTTGTTCAAGTACACATGCATGTTTTACTATCTAGTTGATTTTTGTTTAAGTCTATTAGGTTCTTCATGTAGCTTAGAATGCTCAGATTTAACTAGTTATTTCATTCGGCCATTTCACATACCGTACATTCCGTGTATTTACGTAATTCGACGTTGCATTATTTTGTAATATAGATTCAGGTATTCAGGTATTCAGGATAGTCATCAGATGCATTAATAGGATCACTTTCATTATCATTGGTGAGACCTCCTTGCCTTTCGACGAATCCAGTTTATCTTGAGTATTAGTAGTTAGCATATGTTATTAGTAGAGTATTCAGGTAGCCTGAGGTCTTGTCCTGGTAACCTATCTTTAGCATGTCAAAGGCTTCATAGATGAGTCAATGGAGTCATAGTTCAAATGTTTTACAAATATATTTATTATTAAAATTTTATTTCATCTATAAAGTTTTTAAGTTTGTTTTCTTAAGTTATTGCATGCTCATGCTCTTTTAAAAACTTTCGCATAGTGTCATAATATTCAGTATAGTAGTAAGTAAGGCCAAAGAATGATAGTGAATTATGTCCACCCCTATGGTGTAGGCTCGAGACATGGCAACATGTGCTAGTTTTATGACAAAATAGTTAATTTAGGTAATAATTAACAAACTTTTAAATTTTAACATCTTTTTAAAGAAAACCAGCTTTTAATAGTTATTTTTCTTCACATTTTCACTAATGATTATCTATTTACTCCTTTTTATTGCAAAAAATTAAAATAAAAAGATGATTACATTAATTATTTAATACTTAAAATAATTTTTTAATCACATTTAGGAATCTCTCTTTTATAGGAAAAATGTTGTCTTAAAAATCTTTTCTCGCATGTCATAATTTCTCTATCATCTGTCTGAGTGTTTCACTCACTCTCTCTATAAATCTTAGGGTTTTTCTCTTCATTCCAACATTGAATTCCGTTCGAATTAATCTAGATGTTTTTAGTTCTTCATTTTCTGTTGAAAAGTGGGTGTTGTTCTAATCTGAGATCTTTTTTTTTTGGGTGAAAGTTATTTCTTTTTAATAAATTAGGAAAACAGTACATCACTCATATGACAATATCTCCAAATTTCTTATTTAAATTTCAATCTAGGTTGTCGTTTTAAATAGATGGACAAGATGGCAACCATAGTTGAAGGAGCTTGTCATGAGACAAGTGATTCAAAATCCTCAGGATAAAAGCTCAAGGTAATTGTATATTTATTGATCTTAATCTTCCATTGTTATTCATAGAGAATGAGAACTTCCATCATTTTTCGATATGGTTAGTCTGTTTTGTTATCTTATGTACACTCAATTAGTATTTCCTTTTTTTTCTTTTCCTTTTGTTCACTTAATTAATTCATTTAAAATCAATGTTATGACTTAATTATATGCATGAGTGAGTTCTCCTTTTGTTCTTTTACTTATAGTATTAATTCCAAGATGTGTATGTATTGACTATCTTTGGGTGATCTTATAATTATTGTGAACTAACTAGTCATTGCATATCCCTCCTTTTGCATTTGCATTTTCGGTTTTCAAATTCGTTAGAGTTTGGAAGTTTACTTAGTCTTGCGGATTGAATCTAGGTTTAGTGCTCTCTTCATGATACTCGTGAGCAAGTTCCTTTTTTTTCAACAGTACTATTCATATCTATATAAAAATATGAGTGGGTTCTGTGAAAGGATTTAATTTACTTTCCTCTATTAGTGGGTTTATTTCAGACGATTACTCAACTACACTAATAGTTATTATTTTATCTAGTCTATAAGAATTCATCACCAAGTTAATTATTTATTTAAGATGAGTCCAGAAAAATATAGAATATTCTAGAGTTGTACAGAATTGAAGGAAGATCTCTAGAATGATTATTCTAAAGTGGAAAGTCTAGAAATATTCTAGAAAAGGTAGTTCTAGAAAAAGATAGCTAGGAATATTCTAGAAGAGAGTAGTATGTATCTCTCTCTAGATTCATCAAACACCTCCTATAAATAGAGGTGGTCCATATTTATTGGTAACCAAGTAAGAAAGTTAGTGTTAAAAGCATGTAAGAAAGATAGCAAACAACAAGTGAGTGAGAAATAAGAGAGAGTTGATAGAGTGCGAATGCAAGAAATATTGTGTGTAACAATTTTAAGACCGAAGTGAATCCTTACTTTACAATAATAAAATATAAGTTGTGAGCAATCGATTGTGTCCTTCAACCAAAAATATACAACAAGTGGTATCAGAGTCTGGTGGATAAAGAAAGGCTCAAAGGAACGGAGATCCTACAAACTACTGTTGGAGGCTACAAATCCACAAATCACTAATCAATGTTAGATTTTGCTAGCACTCTCAATAGCGTTGAGAATCTCAACACAGGCAACTATCTGAACACAACCAACTATCTCAAGTTGTTAGAGTGACAAGTAATGTATGTTACCAATAGTTTCTCACAATTCTTTAGCGGGCTTGGTACTTTTAAGCTTTGATATACCTTTAAGTCATCCTATCTTAACACAAGATAGTTTCCTGAAGCTATTAATTGTGACACATATAGTAAGTGTGGTGGCACAAAAAATAATTTCTTTTTCAAACCTGGAACATGGTAGATATTTTGAAGTTCCACTTGTGTTGAGATCTGATGCGACACAAACATCGTCTTGCTAATACGAGTTATTGTCCTTTCTGAATTATTTGCGGCCACCACTACTTGACCACTTTTGTACTCACTCATGTTTATGAAAATTTTCTCATTACTAGTCATTTTCATATCTGACTAGTTTCTCACTTAAAGTTGGAAGTGCAATCTCCTCTTCTTTGTTACAGTGACAACTAATAAGCTCCTCATGTTGACAGGTAATAAGCTCCTCCTCTTCTTTGCAAGTGCAATCTATGTTCAGATAGTCTCTCACAAGAAACTGTCTCAACTTGTTGTATTGACATTTTATCTATGTTATGCTATCCCTAACAACTTATGTGGTAGTTGACAAAGCACCAACATGGTGGTTCAAAGAAGTTTCCCTGCCGTATTAAAACAGAATTGGAGCAAAATCTACAATATAAACTTGAAGAAGAAACACAGAAGTGAGGCAGAACTAGAACAAGAGATATGTGAATAATATAGTTCACATACAGAGAAGATATCTTCAAAAATGAGAAAAGAAGAGTGAACGGAAAACTAGAGTACATGAAACTCTTGAATAGTTGCAAGAAAGAGTCCAAGAATCTCTTCAACCTTAACTAAAAAGGATGACACGATTGAAATGCTCAAAAGTCAAATATATTGATGCAACATTAGCAAAGGTGTTCAATATTAAAGAGACTACTACCTTTGAATAAGCTCCAAAGAGTAGGGATCAGAATAATCCGGCAAAGATAAAGATTCTCAAAGGGCATGGATCTCATGATATTTGCAGAGTTTTAGGAATAGCTTACAATGGAAGCAAAGAAAATATTAAGTTGGTATTGAGGGGGAATGTTGAGAATTCATCACAAACTTAATTACTTATTTAAGATAAGTTAAGAAAAATCTAGAATATTTCAGAGTTGTAAAGAATTGAAGGAAGATCTCTAGAATGAGTATTCTAGAGAAAAAAAGTCAATAAATGTTCTAGGAAAAGATAGCTAGGAAATTTCTATAGGAGAGTAAGTAGTATGTATCTCTCTCTAGATTATTCTATCACCTCCTATAAATAGAGGTGGTCCATTTGATTTGTAATTAAGTAAGAAAGCAAGAAAGAAAGTAATCAAGATAGCAAAGAAGAGTGAGTATTCTAGTAAAGAATGTTGTTGAAACAAGTAACAAGTGAGTCATCAAGATTTTAAGACCAAAGCATGTCCTTACTTTGATATAATAAAATTCAAGTTGTGAGAAATTGATTCTGCCCGTCAGCAAATACATTCAACATAGTCATCTTTCTTAATGATTCATTTTTCAATAAAGGAAGTGATTAATTTTGAGATAATAACCAGTAGTTGAGCGACCACTTGAGAAATTAACTCCTCCATTGGATCAGACAAGGAAATAATCCAATATATTTGTTGTCTTTTATTTGTGATACAATCGATATATTATTGAAATTACAAAGAAGGATCTGATTATTTATTCACCTTTTGGATAAGGCAGTAACTTCGAGGAGTAACTTCCTCATCTAGACATTCCAAGATATCAATGATGGTGGTGTGACAATTGCATTCGTAATGTTATAACTAATGAAAGAGAAAGAGACATATTGGTGAAGCGTCTGTGCGCACTAGCTCTACTAATGCAGCTACCGAGGTGATATTATCTAAGCAATGCTCAACTCAAGGAATAAAAACAAACACCCTAGGAAATTTTAGACCATTTGTCAAGACAATCTTTATATTTTACACTTGTTTATATATTGCAAGAAGAATTGATATGTTGCTTTTGCTTTTAGAAATAGTTGTTATATGTTGAACATCAAAACAAATACTAAGCCAATTCCTTTAGATGATGGAAATGGAAAAGTAGTTCCTCATGAAAGGCGATATGGAGACAATAGTGATAGTGAAATAATTCAGAGAATATAAAAGTGAAATTAATTAAGAGAAATGAAAAGGCTCTCAAAATGGAATGATTCCTTGGGCTTGCTAGCAAAGAAAATAATGTTAATGTGAGAAATGTGAAGGATCATGTATTACATTCTCTTAGATTAAGGAAAATCACTAATCAAACATCTAAGGGAGATGACATATTTTAGGCAAAAAATAGTCGATGTGGTTTGCATGAGGATATTGCAAAAAATCTAAAGCATTAGAGAACTCAAAAGTTGCGCTTTATGAGTGACTTATTAAGTGGAAAAGTTAATTTGAAGAGGAGTAGTGCGACTGTAGAAAATTGTTTAGTGGTCACCATGCTTGTTGAGCCAAATACAGTTGGTGTTGCACCTAAGGATGAGGGTATCAAGATTTTCCAAAAGAAAATATGTCTCAAGAAGATTATTGTAGGTTAGGGATGAATAACACAGATAGTAAGATGCCTAAAGGATCGAAGATTTTTAGTCAAAATCAAAAAGCTATAAGAAGTTCCATGGAAATTGAAGTTACAAATTTGGGTCTAAGAGAGAATGCATTTGATAGGGAAGAACTCTTTGATTTGATTTGGGGAAATAAGGAGTAAATGACTTGTTTTAGGACTTAAAACTATAAATACTAGTGATATAAAACAATTAAAAACAACCCCACACATTAATTAATTAAAACAAAATTACTTAAAAACCCTCAAGTAAGGCAGCCCCGTCTTGGACCACACCCACTTTGACGGGTCTTGAGGGGCACCATGGCTCGTGATGGTGCCCGTGGTCCCCTGAACAGTGTGCCTCTCTACCTTGCCAAGCCCTAAAGGGCCTAGGGGAAGACCACGAGACCTCCCACGATCAGTGGTCAATACCACGAGTCGTGGTGATGGTCGTGGTGATGGAGGCAGTAGCTTGGCCCAGTTGCCTTGCTTCCCATGCAACCAAGTGATCTTCACAACTACTAATACGGACCGTCCAGGGCACAACAACTCATGGTGGTGCCTGTGGTCTTTGGGGCAATAGCTCCCTCAACATTGCAGAACTCCCTCCAAGCTAAGGCAACCCCACGAGCCTTCCCACGGCCCGTGGTTATGACCACGAGTCGTGAAGTGGCTCGTAAAGTGAAGCCTTGGCTTGGCACCTCACAAGGGCACACTGCCATGCTAACCACGGGTCGTGAAGACCCTCGTGGTCATGGTAGGCAGTGGCTAAGCCTAGTTTTTAGGCAGCCTTGGCCCCTCACTATGGCCTACACCCAAAACCCTTAGCCCTTGCCCTTAACCCTTGACGTTAACCTATCACAAACTTATTCATTCTATCCCTCGAGTTGGGCACTAAGGTTGGAGCATATATGGATAATTGGGTGAACTTAAGAGAATAATCCTTCACACTCATACCCCCTTGACAAAGGTTCATGAAGTCTACCAATTTTTGTTCCCTCAACTCTAAGGGGAAAAACCTATCAAGGAAAGCTTCTTTGAAAACCTCCCAATTTATGGGACCCACTCCCCTTGGCCTCTCATCCTTCCATTGCTCATACCAAATTTGAGCTACATCTTTTAATCGATAGGCGGCTAGCTTTGCCTTCTCCTTCGAAGACACCTCCATGGCACTAAGTATTTTTCAAACTTCATCAACAAACCTTTGGGGATCTTCTTCCACCTTGGAAGCTAGAAACTTGGGGGGGTTCATCCTAGAAAAATCCCTCAATCTTGAAGCCATAGTACTCTTATTAGTATTCACTCGAGGTCCAACCTCCCTATTAGCTTGGGCCGTCATGGCTTGGGCTAAGGTTAGAAAAGCCGACATAATTTCTTCATTGGTCATGGCTAGGGGATCAACCGGAACTTGATTGCCTCGAGGAAGTTGGTCACCTTGAGGACCTTGGGGAGGAACTCCCTCATTCACATTCTCCTCTTCCATCCTCCTTAGGTTAGCCTTTGTATTCCTCTCCTATAAACAGAAGAGAAGGATTAGGAAAAGGTCACTTAAAGAGCTAAACTCTAAGGCACGACTTCAAGAATAATGAAAGAAGTGTAACTTCCTAATGTCCTATAGCCTCTCGCTGATAGATGTGTCACGACTCACACCGATGAACAAGACTCTACTAGTCGTGGCTTGTGAGACATCAATCCTAAAAACCATTCCAAAATCTTGTGCTCTGATACCATGTTTATCACGACTGAGCCTACACCCCGAAAGTGACACGGTGTATAAGACTTCAAAAAGTCTCATACAAGCCTCATAACATTCATAACATTTGATATAAGGAAAATGGTACGGAATTAAAACTTTCTTTAAAACCATACAATCAAAATACTCATTTAAAACATTCAAAAATAGTGGAAGTCTATTGTCTCACATGGCCATCTAAACAACATCTTGAAAACTAAAGTAAGGACATGACCCTTTACAATCGAAAGACTAACAAATGTCTATTACATGAAAGAAATGGAAACTACAATACTCGTCTTCGATCTATGAGGACATACAACTTTGCCTTGGAAGAATCTCAAATCCAAGCTTCTACTAGAGAGAGTCAAACCGAGTACCAATCCCTACACTTTATAAAGGTAAAGAATATGGGTTAGCATAATTAAGTACTAAGTATGATAGCCATGCAAAAATATGCTTAAAATGGACATTTTATTTGAAAGTCATGATATATGCTATTTTGAGAAAACTTCATGAACATAAACATAAGAGGCATAAATACAAGACATAATCAACATATAAGACATTTCATTACATTAAGCTTTCACCTCAAGTAACCCTCAAGCTATAATTTGTGCAATGTATGAATAGTGTCCTATACCACTATTCACACTAAGTACCACCTCAAGGTCACCAAAAGTGGACTTACCATTCAGCCTTTCCATCTTTACACAATACTCATACATAAGAGACATAAACATTACATAAGTCATATCATCACATTAGGACCATCATCTAGGGAAACCCTAAGTCATACTTGTGCAATGTATAAGTAACATCCCATACTACTACTCACACTAAGTACTCCTTTGAAGTCACCATAGACAAGGCACATTCATACTCATAAGTCATGAGAATGAAGAAACTCATAATACAATCCAAGTATAGCATGCATCATTACATTAAATACATAAGTCAACATTCCCCATTACCTTCATTAAGAACACCTTCATTCATTAGACATTCTACCAACATTCTCCATTAGCATCATCATAAGAGCATATTCATTTCATGTAACATTATAACATAAAGGAACACACCATAACCCCTCTTAAAGCCTACTTGTGCAATGCATGGATGGCATCCCATACGACCACCCACACTAAGTAGTGCATTCTTGAGAAGCCATAGTTCATTAACATTCTTTGTAGGGGTAAGCCTTAACCGACATAGACCATGTGAGAAAATTCCTAGAATCCCAGTGTCACCCTCACCGAATAAGGGATTCCTACTTGCCTAAGGTAGGACCATTACTTTTAGCTTAGGCGGATCCACTAGCTAGATGTATGTGGGCACATAGTTATGGGATAAGGAGATTACTACTAGATACCCCACCTCAAATCACAAATGAACATCCATCTCAAGAGATTTTTACTAGATAACCCACCTCAACTCCCAGATGACCATCCATCTCAATTCATATCCACTCGGTGCTTAGCATTATTCCCCTACAGAGTACTTAACATTCATTACATTAGTCATCATTATGGGATACGAGATTGTTACTAGATACCCCGCCTCAACTTTCGGATGGGCATCCATCTCAAATCCAACATTTTTTCATTAGATAGCTCATAGATTCAAAGATGAGAATAGCCTTTCAACTAAGAATCCCATATTGTGAGAAAGACCTTTCACAACATGTCATTATCATTCATTAGAGTACAATTGAGAATAGCCTTTCAATCAACTCATCATCATTAATATAATCATAGAAACTTCATTCATTAGTCATTCATGAGTGTGTGTGTATGTGAGAATCACCTTTCACATATAGCCTCATCATTCATAGGTGTTAATTGAGAAATAACATTCAATCATAACATAATTACATTCTAAACATGATCATAACACTTTCATTGAGACCACACACATATATACTTCACATCATAATCATACATAATCCTTCATGAAAATTGCCCCTTAGGGCTATGAACTAGAATCAACCCATAAATCTAAGATACTACAGTAGATAAGGAGATTGACATGATTCAATAACTAATCCAATATAAACATAAACAATTTAACATACTTGCATAATCAACTAATTCCCAATCACAATTCACCACTTAAGAATTTGGGGGAAAACATGGGTTCTAGGAAGAAATCATCTTAATTCATCTATAAAACCACAACTCATTAATAATTCAATACAATAAAGCTTTTGAAAATCGTTTGGAATCGAACCCATACCAAGATTGAAAAGTAGGGTTTTTGGGGAAACATTGGGGATTTGAAATCAACTTTGAAATTGGCTCCTTGAAGAAACTAAGTCAAGGATGAAGACTACCATACCTTGCTATTGAATCCCCATGAAATTTGAGGAAGAAACACCTTGAATCCACAATCCTACCTCCCACTTCTTCTTCTTCTTCTTCTTTGGGAACTTTTAGAGAGAGAAATATTGAGAGGGAAGAACTCTTTGATTTGATTTGGGTAAATAAGGAGTAAATGACTTGTTTTAGGACTTAAAACTATATATACTAGTGATATAAAACAATTAAAAACAACCCCACACATTAATTAATTAAAATGAAATTACTTAAAAACCCTCAACTAATGTAGCCCTGTCAGGGACCACACCCACTTCGACGGGTCGTGAGGGGCCCCACGGCTCATGGTGGTTCCCATGGTCCATTGACCAGTATGCCTCTTCACCTTGCCAAGCCCTTAAGGGCCTAAGGGAAGACCACGAGACCTCCCACAATTAGTGGTCAAGACCACGAGTCGTGGTGATGGTCGGGGTCATGGAGGCAGTAGCTTGGCCAAATGGCCTTGCTTCCCATACAACCAAGTGATCTTCATGACTACTTATGCGGAACCTCTAGGGAACCATGGCTCGTTGTAGTGCTTGTGGTCTTTGGGGTAGTAGCTCCCTCAACTTTGCACAACTCCCTCTAAGCTAAGGAAACCCCACGAGCCTTCCCATGTCCCGTGGTCAAGACCATAAGTCGTGAAGTGGCTCGTGAAGGGAAACCTTGGCTTGGCACCTCACAAAGGCACACTACCATGCAAACCACGGGTGGCACCATGACTCGTGGTGGCCACCACAGGTCGTGAAGACCCTCGTGGTCATGGTAGGTAGTGGCTAAGCCTAGCTTTTAGGCAGCCTTGGCCCCTCACCATGGCCTACACCCAAAACCTTTAGCCCTTGCCCTTAACCCTTCATGTTAACCCTCATGTTTAGGCTCTAGATTAACCTATCATATTTTGAGTCGTTACAATCTAAGGTTGGGTTTCCCAACCACGAGTTTATTTTTAGCAACTTTGTACTCATTCGAAATGATCTTATCTTTGTGATGTGTTCTGGGCCTCTCTAATCTTAATTATTTTCGTATGTGGCTGTGTTAATTTGAAAATCTTGCCTGTACTGTTTATATAGTTGAATTCCTGTTATTTTGTGCATTAAAATTGATAAAATTTGTGGGGTTGTGCTTGCATATTATTGGGTCTAGTCGGGAGAAGTCTAAGTAGCCCGTATTTGTGCCAAATGACGTATATTTCCCAATGATGGAGCAGTTTACGTCATTTTATGCAAAAAAGTCATCTAATGGCCAAATTTGGTAAAATCGAGAGAAGTCTAAGTATCCCGGGGAAATGGGTGTATAGGGTCAGAGCTTAATTTGATAAGTGCATGCTTTGATTTTATTTTCGGGGGTTGCGGGGTTGAATTTTAGAAGTTGGATTGAAACTAGGCACGTTGGGTCATTTGGCGAGTTAGGTCGAGCTCACCGAACCACTCGGTGGTTCACCGAACCACTCGGTGGTTCACCGAAGTTCCCCATCTTGCCTTTAATTTCATGCTAAATGAGTAGTTTGGTTCTGTAATGATGAGTCCACGATTTGGACTCATTTGGGGCTTTATTTTAATAGATTTATTGTCCTCGAATGCATATTCTGTCTCAAAAACTGATGTAAATCCTTGAATTTCAGGTATTTAGACTTAGGGACAAACTATGGACACTATTGAGTAAAAAGAAATAAGGCAGCTCAAAGAACGAAGAAAAGAAGGCCTGAGAATCGCCTAAACCATTGAGCGAGTCGCCGAAAGGCCTTGGTCTCGCCTAATGTTCTAATGTGCCAAGCCCTAAAGGAGAAAATCAAGTCGGCGATAGAAAGGAGCAGTCGGTGAATCGTCGAACAGTTCTGCGATGCTGTGCCTTATCGCCCAAAGATACAAGACCTCAAGGATGCTGAAGGCTAAAGAAAAAAGGCAATACAAATGACCAATCGGTGGATTGCCGAGTGGATCGGTGATCCCGACTAACTACGCCGACTGAACCTTCGCAGCACACTTTTTGACAACTATAAATACTTGTTTAAATTTTTAGCTTAGTATCATATTTTGTAAGGAATCATATTATTATTCATTTTTTGTAGTTTAGAACTTAGAAATGAGTTTGAGGGACATTTCTCCTTAGCTTTGAAGATTTGAAGATTTCCAATTCTATGAAATTGGAAGTGGGTATTGAAGATTCTTCATCTTGGAAATTTGTAAAGACAATATTAATCGTACCCAGTTGATGGAAACACATATTGGTATCGATTTGCATCTTTTTACTATGTCTAGCTAAAACCCCAATCTTGGGGTGTGATTATGGGTTGAATTAACTGCTGGGTATTGCTAATGGATAGTCTATTTGCTGTTTAAAAGTGATTTCGTTCAGTAATTGTGGTTGAATTTAATGAGTTGTAATTGCAAATACAATCCTAACTTCGTGTTTTTGGCATGCTCGAGAGAGAGGTTTTAAAACCAAAATTGTTGAATTGATGGTCTGTGGGTATTGGGTTGTCATGGGTTTAGCGAGAGAGAGTGAACCCTAAGCTCTTTTTCACACATTTAGCTCGAGAGAGTGAATGGACTAAAGTGAAGGCTGTGCTTCATGGCGGCTTATTGGTGTTCGAGAGAAACCAATTCGATTCAGGGTAAATATTTCGAGAGAAAATTTACCCCCACTAAGTCTTTCTTAGTCACTGATTTGTAGCAGTTTACTATTAATTGCAATTACCCGGCGATTACTCTAGTCCATCATCCTATCACATCCCAAGAATCCCGTCTCTATATTCGTATTTTTGTGTTAGTTGTTTGCTTTAGTTGCTAGTTGACTACAAACCCCCCTTTTTGATATTTGACACTTATGTCAACCTTGAATTTATCATGTTTTTATTCGTAAATGTTTTTTTCTATAATTGACTTGACCATATTTATGCTTTACTACTGATTCTTGAGTACGAACCGCTCCCTTGGGACTCGACCCCAACTCACTGGTTGGGTTATATTACTACTCACGATCGTTGGCACTTGAACTGGAAGTAGTGTCTTGATACGTGAAATCAAAATGGCACCAGTGCCGGGGAATGGTGTTACTTGAGAATTTTTAGTTAAGTTAAATTTTGTTCTTGTTATTTATAGTTCTACTTACTTAATTTTTAGTTTTGTTTTGCTTGTTTGTGTGTTGAAACAGGAAGAATGAAAGTGAATGGTGACAATGGTTACCAAATGGACCATCCCCCTTTGAGACTGTTGAATCTTAGGGATAACCTCCTAATGTTCAAACAATTTGGAGGTGAGACTATCCATGAGATGTGGTTGAGATTTAAAGCAATACTGCAGCAGTGCCCAACTCATGGAATGTCAGATAAATTGCTACTGGAGTGCTTCTATAGAGGTCTTGGTCCCAAAAATAGAAGCGTTGCTGATGCACATTTTGCAGGTTGTTTGATACAACAACCTTATGAAGTAGTAGCCCAACTCATTGATGGCATAGTTAAAACCAACAAGGAAACATAGAAAGACCGAGAATGGGCAACATTGTTGATGTAACTGGATGTCTTGTCTAAGAATGTTATGGAGTTAGAGGCAAGGTCCAATAAGAAGGACAAGTACGTTCCTCATCACAAGTGTCAAAAGATGAAGCAGCAGGAGAGTGAACAAAATCAAGAGGCTCTCTCACTCATTCTACACAAAATCGAAGAACAAGAGAGAGTGTTGAATGAACTGAAAAAAAATGTCCTAATGATTAATCAAATGATAACCTCTCATTCCATGATTAATCAGCTGCAAGATGCCCAAATAGACCAAGTGTTGTCATATGTCTACTCACAGTCTAAAGAGGGTTTGCCTAATGATACTATGGCCAACCCCAAGAATGAGGGTTGAAGATGGACTTGTGTCGTTCCACGACGTTAACTAAGGCACTGCTTGGGAGGCAACCCAAGTTTCCTTATTTTCTTTCTTTTTAAGTTTAGAATAATGGTGTGTTGATCGTGCAGGTTAAAGTGTGGAAAGTGTTTAACAAGTGCAGGTTGGCGTGCTAAAGGTCCAGTCGGCAAACCGCCGAAGAGGTCGGCGACCCCAATCTAGTCTGTCGTTGGGACCCCCAGTTTAATTGTAGGCCCTGTAAAACTCGGCGAGGTAAGTGATCACTCGGTGAGTCACCGAGTGGTTTGGCGAGCTCGCTAACGTCACCGAACGGGCGAGAACTAGACAGTTCATTAAAAGGCCAAAGGTTTAAACTTTCAAACTCTTCACTTTCCCTCACTTTCCATCTTCCAAACTCAAACCTGCTTAGTATCTTCTATATTTTTGCATTTTTAAGAGTATTTTAGTCATCAGAGTTGTGTTCGGAGTGGATTACATTGCAACCTAGCTTTTCATCTTTATTATTCGGCAACAAAGGTTGGTTTTCCGAACCCCACATTTATTTTTAGCAATATGTACTCTTATGGAAGCAATATTATGGTGTTGATGTGTGCTGGGCCTCTCTAATAGGATTAGTATGTTTGGTTTCCTGTTTTAATTCGATAATATTGCCTAGATCGCCGTTAATATTAGATTCTCGTATTTTTATGCATTGAAATGATTTAAATTTTGTGGGGTTGTGCTTGCATGCTCTTTAGTTTGGTTGGGTGAAGTCTTAGTTGCCCGTATTTGTGCCAACAGACGTAATTTTCCCATTGATACAATGGATGACATCATTCTTAAGGGCAAAAGTCGTTAATTGCCCAAATTTCGCAAAACTGGGAGAAGTCTGGGTATCCTAGGGTAATGGGTGTTACGGGTCTTGCTTTAATTTGAGTAGTGCATGTTTTGATTTTGTATTTGGGGGTTGCAGGATTGAATTCGAGATGATGGGTAGAAAGTAGGCACGTTGGGTCATTTGGCGAGCTGGGTAAAGTTTGCGGAACCACTCGGCGTTTCGCCAAAGGCTCCCATCTCACCTTTAATTTCATGCTATACTTGTTGTTTGATTCTGTAACTTTTGGTGATAAGCCTGAGGTCACCGAAGGCACTCGACGACTCGCCGAAAGAAGTCTTGATCGCCCTTTGTCTGCACCCCTGAGCCCTTTTTGCACTATAACTTTCAGCGGGTTAGCCCTTGCTCGCCGAAAGGCCCTTCCCATCACCAACTAGCCAAGAATTCTGAGCCAATCCTTTTGACAATCCCGATCTAGCTCGCCAAAGCAATTCGGTGACTCGCCGACCAGTTTGGCGAGTTTTTCTGCAACTGTATCTGTGATCTTATTTGAATTTTTCTAACTTTTTCCTGATGTTTTCTAGATATGGTACAAACAAATATGGACATGCCACCCCAGAATAGAGCACAGGGTGTCACGATAAATGAAGAGGGTGCAAATCCTTCAAAGAATGGCAGATAAGATTATCATCCAGGTGATAAAGGCAAGGGAAAGAGGCCCGTATCTGATAGGATGACTACTGGCTCTCAAGTGGCTTTATCAAAGCCTGAGGACGACAAGCCTCTGCAGTCCCGATAAAATGAGCTCCGGTGATAGATCTCAACCTGACTCATCCCGAGTCTCTCAAGCTGCCACACCCACAGACTCAGTGCTAGCTCCAGCACCTCGTGTGGCTTCTGTGCCACCAGTCATCCCTCCACTAGGCTTCTTAATAGATTGAAATGCGATGGTTTACGAACCATCCTCGAGGAGAAGTTGTTATCCACAGAGGGCCTGGATGGCAAATACTCAAATGTTAGGGACAGCCTCCGCTACCATCAGTTTGATCAGTTTACCAGGCCCCAAGGCCCTTACATTCCCTCATGGGTCTTGGAGTTCTATACAACCTATAGTGACTTGGTCCTGAATAGAAAAAAAAAGGCGAGTGAGTTCAGACTGGTGAAGTCTGTCATGGTACGGGGAAAGGAAGTTGGGTTCAATAGTGGGTAGATAAACACGGTACTGGATAGAGCTCTGCACTCTATGCACCCTTATAATAGATTGCCCGTTGCTGAGTCCTTAGATGAGTTGAAGGGTTAGCTGGCACCTTTGATTTCCGATACCACCCCGAGGTGGATCGAGGCGGGGGCTCCTATTGAGAAAAGGGACTTGAGTGTTGCTACCCGGTTCTGGTTTAGCTTTATCAGTAGCACCATCATGCCATCCCAGAACGAGTCTATCATCTACCATCCTAAGGCGGCATGCCTTGGAGCTATCATATCCCGGAGGAGTATCAACCTGGGACTTCTTATTGAGCAGGAGTTGGCCATGAGGGTCAAGCAGAGGCAAACCTACTTACCATTCCCGATCCTAATCACTGAGTTATGCTTATGTGCTGGGGTACCCAGAGATGATGCTAGAGATTTTTCAAATACCCAATATTCATGCACAGACATCCGGCGTATTGAGGCTGAGTACACTTGTGTGGAGGCTAATAGGAGGAGAGCAACTCCGATAGACACTTCTACGGAGGTTGATGTTGATTCCATACCTACAGAGGCCTCTGTGCCTACTCCGGTCTCCGGGCCTTCAGGTACTTGTGCCTTTCCTTCCTCGTCTTCACAGGCTCTAGGAACCTCTACTTCCTCCCAGCAGACCAAGCTAACTCAGGCGATGATCCTGAAGATGAGGTATCTGGCCCATTAAGATGATTGAGGCTGCTATTATGGCTACACTGACCCCCCCTCTGGGATTCTTTTGATAATTCGGCTACTAGGTACACAGCTTGTGAGAGTAGGCAGGGGGAGACCTTCGAGGTTACGACTTCGAAATCCAAGGTAGCATACTTGAGGAAGGACGTAGACTATCTAAAGTCTACTGACTTCACTTCAATACTGGAGTCTGCAGATGATTTGGATGCTCCTGAGACTTTACAGATTCCTCCAGCTACCACTGGAGACGGGAATAGGGATGAGGTAGCAGTTGATGAGTCGGATGCTGAGACCGAAGAGGAGTAGATAGAGATACGGGAATAAAGCATATATTGGAGACTTGCCAGATCTTGAGGAGACGATTGTGCAGTCAGTGATCAAGACATCGCTAATAGATACATCCATGGCAACCTCTTGTGGAGCTGTTCCCTTCGGTGTGACTCCGAGTACTGAGGCCCAAGACCAGACTAATGCACTGGGCACCGATGCCCAGACAGATGGAGCGACTGTGTAGACAAGATCCCCTCTTTACATCCCTCTGTGTCTTAATTTTATTTTAACTTTTGGATATTTTTGTTTGCATTTGAGGAAAAATGCTTTTATTTGTGGTAGGGTGAGGCCCACCTTTTGTGTGACTTTATACATTTGGGTTTTTAAGACAAAATTGTGTTGTACACTACTTGTTTGTGGAAAGTTTGAGCTTGTGGCTCCGTGTTTTTAATTATAAATGATTTTTAATCCTTTCGAAATATTTTTGCCACCTCTTGTTTGTATTGAATGTGGTTGTTGTTGTGCAAATTTGAATATCAATTTTGATCAATATCAATGACTTGAATAGTGCTCATAATTGAATAAAAATGAATGTGCGACTACGATGAGGCCAAATGAAGTTGCATAGACAATATGTAAACTCTTTGCATTTCGTTGTGACTAGCCAAGTATCGAATTGAGTCTCTTGTGATGAACATTGCACACTAGCGAAAGTGTGGAGTCTTGTTTAACTTTGGTGTCAATGCCTTGTGTGATAAGCTTATCGTGAACCATATGTGATGACAACTAGAAGTTGCCCCGTTGGTCCAGCTGACTAAGTGATGTGAACTATTGATATGATCTTAGGTAACTTTAAAGACTGTGAAACAATATGACATTATACCTCTTTTTGTGGCCTACCTTGTGAATGTGTGAACCCCTTTTGAGCACCCTTTGAGCCTTGACCTTTTCTTGGAAGAAATTTGATAACACTGTGACCTTTTATTGATCCATTACCATAATCCTCATGATTTGTGGTTTGTTGGAATAGCCAACTTAGGCCAAAAGCCTAAGTTGGGGGTGTGGTGAAAAGAGAAGGTAAATCAATAAGTGCAAGAAAGTCCCCTTTACCTATGTTTTGAGAAAAATGGAACCCCTCCATACACAAAAAAAAAAAGAGAAAAGGAAGAAAGGAATGAAAAAGAAAAAGAATGATAAAGTTGTGAAAATAGAAAAAGAAATGAGGTTTTCCACATTCCATGGAAAGTGAAGAACGGGATGACTTGTGAGCACGAATGAAAAATGATGAAGAAAAAGAAAGGAAGTATTGTTCACACCATATTTCATGAGGACTATAGCCATTGAGCCTAAATGACCATACATTTGCACTAAAACCATTACAAGCCTTGAAAAGACTTTTTTGATCTTGAGTGAGCTGAAACAAATGTTGGTTGGAAAATACGGGCAAACCTATGGGTGAAATCATACATTATGTTCATCTTTGTGAGTGTGAGTGTTGCATTTGATTCCGGAACTATAAATTGTTGAACCATTGTGTGTGAATAAGGAATCATTCTTTGTGTGAGGGCAGTTTAATACCTTTATTGAGCTAGAACTTGCATTTGAAGCAAGTAATGTGAGCTTGAGATTCTTTGATATTGGTGAGTCACAGCTTGACTCTTTGAGTGTACAATTGATACTTGCATGAGTAAGTTGAGTCTTTTTGTGTGCATTCATGATTGAATCTTGTGTAGCACTGTTTGAGACATCCTTTTTGAACTGCTGAACTTGAGTTTTACTTGAGGACAAGCAAAAGTTTAAGTTGGGGGTGTTGATGAGTCCACAATTTGGACTCATTTAGGGCTTTATTTTAATAGATTTAGTGTCCTTGAATGCATCTTTTGTCTCAATAACTGATGTAAATACTTGAATTTCAGGTATTTGGACTTAGGGACAAACCATGGACACTTTTGAGCAAAAAGGAACAAGGCAGCTAAAAGAATGAAGAAAAGAAGGCCTAAGAATCACCTAAACCATTGGGTGAGTCACCAAATGGCCTTAGTCTCGCCTAATGCTCTAGTGTACCAAGCCCTGAAGGAGAAAATCAAGTCGGCAATAGAAATGAGCAATCAGCGAATCGCAGAACAGTTTCGCGATGCAGTGCTAAATCGCACAAAGCTATAGAACTTGAAGATGCTGAAGGCAAAAGCAAAAAGGCGATACAAATGACCAAAGGGCGGATCGCTGAGTGGATCAGCGATCTCGATTAACTACGCCGACTGAACCTTCGTAGCACATTTTTTGACAACTATAAATACTGGTTTAAATTTTTAGCTTAGTATCACATTTTGTAGGGAATCATATTATTATTCAGTTTTTGAAGTTTAGAACTTACAACTTAGTTTGAGGGACATTTCTCCTTAGCTTTGAAGATTTTCATTTCTAAGAAATTAGAAATGGGTATTGAAGATTCTTCATCTTCGACGTTTCTAAAGAAAATATTAATCGTACCCTGTTGATGGAAACCCATTTCGGTATCAATTTCTATCTTTTTACTATGTCTAGCTAAAACCCAAAATCTTGGGGTGTGATTATCTGATTATGTGTTGAATTAACTGCTGGGTATTGTTGATTGATAGTCTACTTGCTATTTAAAACTGATTTCGTTCAGTAATTGTGGTCGAATTTAATGGGTTGTAGTTGCAAATACAATCCTAACTTCGTGTTTTTGGCTTGCTCTAGAGAGAGGTTTTAAAACCAAAATTGTTGAATCGATGGTCTGTGGGTATTGGGTTGTCATGGGTTCAGCTCGAGAGAGTGAACACTAAACACTTTTTCACACATTCAGCTCGAGAGAGTGAATGGACTAAAGTGAAGGTTGTGCTTCATTGAGGCTTATTGGTGTTCGAGAGAAACCAATTCGATTCGGGGTAAATTGTTTGAGAGAACATTTACCCCCACTAAAGTCTAGCTTAGTTTCTAATTTGCAGCAGTTTACTATTAATTGCAATTAGTAGGTCGATTACTCTAACCCGTCATCTTATCACATCCCAAGAATCCTGTCTTTATATTCGTATTTTCGTGTTAATTGCTGTCTTTAGTTGCTAGTTGACTACAAACCCCCTTTTTTGATATTTGACATTTGTGTCAACCTTTAATTTATCATGTTTTTATTCATAAATGTTTTCAGCTATAATTGACCTGACCATATTTATGCTTTACTATTGATTCTTGAGTACGAACCACTCCCTTGAGACTCGGCCCGAACTCACTAGTTGGGTTATATTACTACTCAAGATCGTTGGCACTTGAACTGTAAGTAGTGTCCTGGTACGTGAAATCATGTAACTTTCGGTGAGAAGCCTGAGGTCGCTGAAAGAACTCGGTGACTCGCTAATAGTTCTCCTTGATCGCCCTTTGTCTGCACCCCAGACCTTTAATTGCACTGTACCTTTCGACGGGCTAATCCTTGCTCTCCGAATACTGTTGGCGATTCGCCGAAAGTCCTTCCGATCGCCAACATGCCAAAATTCTCTGATATTTTTAAGCCAATCCATTCAGCGAGCCAGATCGAGCTCACCAAAGAGATTCGGTGACTCGCCGACCTGTTATGCGAGTCTGTTTGCAACTACTTTTCTGTGCTTTTGTTTGAATTATGTCTAACACTTTTCCTGATGTTTTGCAGACATGGTAACGATAAACATCGACATGCCACTGATACGCTTAAATTACACCTCTTTTCAGAAGCATAAGCGATCGTTATCACGTAAAGAACCCAACTTGTAGGTTGAGGATTATGGTTTAGACTTAAGTTCAATAACAATTACATTCGTTTAGCCAATGTATTTCCGAGACAAATAACTAAAAGGGGGGGGGGGTTTGTGTAACAATTTTGGAAATTATGAAAGTAATTAAAAAGCAAGATTTAAACTTTTATTGTTATCAAACTGAGAAAGAACTAGGGCTTATGTGTTCCCCATAAGCTCATAACTCCGTAATCCTAGTAATAGCAATCCCTTCCTAGTGTATTAAATGCAAAGCGATAAGTTATGTATCTCTAAATCCTTGGTCCGGCATCTAGAGAATATCACCCCGCACCTTGGTCCGGCTACGTGTGTATAATTTACTAACCCTTATCATTATCTCATATTAGATGTCACATCGATGTATGGCTTAGTTTTCACCCTCGCACCAATCGACATTAATTCTATTAGATAGTATCACATTAAATCTATGTTGATAATTCTTTTCTTATTAACTACCTCCTTGGTCCGGCAAGTAGCAAAAAGGCGAGTTCTAACGTTGCGCACCATTAAAGCCTTCTAAACGAAAGAATTATTAATGCATGCAAAACACTATTCGGGAATTACTTAGTTACTATTCATACTTCGTTAATCGTTCATGGTTCCCACAACCTAGTTGTGGATCTAGTTACCCATATTAGCAAGAAAACAAGTCATAATGTTTGAAGAATAAATCATGAACTTACGTAGTATAGTAGAATAATCCCAGAATTTCAACTTGAATTTCAAAGTACAAATCACCAAAACGTTCTTAGGAAATTAAGAATTACTAAAATTGCAAGTTAATCTCCAAAGCCAAAAACTAGAATAAAAGTAATGAAGTCTAACCCCCAAAAAAGAGGTTTACATACCTTATTTATAGAAAACAAGTCCTAAATTAAAAGAGAAACCAAAATAAGGAAAGTTTGTTCAGGTACGCGTCTTCATTCCACAAGACTGACTTACGGACTGTCAATGGATCTACGGTCGTGAGTCCCTTCCGTCAGCCAGGACTTATAAAATATTTTAGCTTCCAAAAATCAGCTTCTTTGAAGCAAACGACGGAACACCAGTACAGACCGTAGATCGATCTACGGTCCTTCGATCCCTCTCCGTAGCTCCATACTTAGAATTCTCCAAAAATCAGGTACTGGAACGCTCGCAGTCACATTCTATGGTTCAGCGGTACGGTTCGTAGATCAATCTACAGACCGTCAATGGTCATCGTGGTTCCACACTTGGTCAGATTCTCTGATTCTCCTTCCATGCCTTGCCCTGCTGATCTACGATCATCATCTACGGAGCGTCAATGGACCTACGGTCCGTAGATCACCTCCGTAGATGCCCTTTCCTACTTTTCTTTCAGTTGTTTCTTTACTTTCGCGCCCACACATCTTTCCTGCAAAACATGATAAAGACACATAAAAACCATTACAAAAAGTCCCTAGACACACACAACTCTTAAGTGAAATGTATTTAAAATTTCGTAAACTCACGGTATTTCAACACCCTAAACTTAAATTCGTTGTTTGTCCTCAACCAACGCACTAGGACTCAAAACGACACTTGTATAGAATCAAGCATTTCAAGAACAAGAAATCACATGACTCTCTACCCTGACTCTCTTATGTAGTGCAAATCTTTTCTCTCAAACTCAACAAGCTAACTTGTGCGGATTCAAACATGACAAAGACCGACCAACCAACATACAGCATACACTGTTTTACTATCACCAAGGTACCAACCTTCCGACATTGTAACTAGTGCCCTTACTTCAAACGAAATCCCTTTTTCACACAATGAATTTGATTTTTAGTACAAGGATTCATTCAACACTCACACTCAGAAGTAACTTTAAGTACAGTCAGTGCTCAATACCATAGGCTTGCCCTTATTTTCACTGCTTAGACTCTCCAAACTAGGTTCTAGGATCACTACATGACTTTCTTGGCTTGTAACATAAGCTCAGGGTCAGGTGTGGTAGATTTGGGTACTTTTTAGTGACTTTCTGCCCTCCTTGACATTACATTAGGATTTCTACCTCTTTTTGCCCTATTTTTGAGATCCTACCGTTTTACCTTGTTTCCCTTGATTCCCTTAAACCATGGATCTGACTTTAGACTTTGTCGCTCTTTATTTTTCACTTTCATCTTTTTCTTGCGTTTTATTCTTTTCTTTAGCTTTCAACAATGCACATCCTTTCCTCTCTTTTCTTTTTCTCTTTTTCAACATCAAACTCTTTTCATACCCATGTTTCTTTTGGTTTTCTCTTTCATAACCACCCTCAACTTATGTATTTTTCTATTGGTTGAGGTGCACAATACCCGATGTCGGGTCAGGGCCAAGATTGAAGTTACTTTTTACATTAGCCACCCTCAACTTAGGCTTTTGGCCTAAGTCGAGGTGCACATGTCCATGGAGGGATCGAGGCCAACATAGTAGATTATGGGAAGGTGAGTTAGGGGTTTAGAAAGAAATGGTCTAATTTAGGCTCAAAGCATTTGGATCAAAGGGAGCATTTATTTCATTTGGTTGGATTCTTCTTTTTGGCAATTTATGGACTTATCATAACAAGGGCCTATGATCACTTCCTAGCCTATAGATTAGATTGTCTTAGCAGGACTAACTGGGCAAGTTCTAGATTGGCAAAAAAACTGTTTGAACAATCAATTATTCTCACACACTCTTGGCACATAGTTTCATTATCAGATTATTAGATTACCAAGTTCAAGTTTTAGCTTAAGTCATGCCATCAAGTTGATTCATTATCATGTAATACTCAGAGCCAACACATTTAACTCATTCAAGCCTATATGTTTTAGCACATATCTCAAATTTTTTGGACGGGTATCATTTTTTCAATTAGCTTTTGCCATCATACTTCATTTATTCTCATGCTTCTACACATACAATCCTAACACATGCCGGTTCAACAGATATTAAATAGTCTCTTGGGGGAAAAGAACACACGCAAGAAAACCCCAAGAGAGGATTATGAGTTGGGTTACTCAGACTTCACTCTATCACTCACAATCCATTTACCCCACCCAAAAAAAAAAATAGGTGCAATTGTCCCCAATGCACACAAAATAAAGTAAAAAGTAATGGATTTGGGTGAAGAAAACATGTGGCGCATAGCGCCGAAGAACCATCAACAAGAGGGTAGGTCCGGTTTAGCTAGGGTTGGACCTACGAGACCACACATACGGTTCATAGGTCGATCTACGGTCCGTAGATAGGAAACGTAGATCACCTTCACACTTTGCAAAATTTCAGACACTTACCTGGGATCTACAAACGCCATTTACGGTCCGTAGAATAAACTACGGACCGTTGATGGGGTTCGTAGACCTCTCCACCAGACCATTTTCTGCAAATTTTGCCTTACGCACCTGCACATGTTGCAACCATTAGACCATTCTTTTTACATTTTCTGGACACTTTTTAGACATGGACCCTATGTTATATCTAGCCAACACTAACTAAGAAATTAAAGCACCTATCTAATTGGAGATCAGAGCAAAGGCAAGAGGCCCGAAGTTGAGAGAGTGGATGCTGATTCCCGAGCTGCTTTATCTGAGCCTGAGGATGACCAACCTTTACAGTCCTGACAGGATGAGCTCCATTCTAGATCTTGCCCTGATTCAGCTAGAGTCCCCTTAGCTTCCACCCCAGCAGGTTCAGTACTAGCTCCAGTACATCATGTGGCTTGTGTGCCACCAGTTGTCCCTCCTCCCAGGCTTCTCAACCGGTTAAAAGGTGATGCATTGCAAACTATTCTCGAGGAAAAGTTTTTGTCTACGGAAGGCCTAGAGGGAAGATACTTCATTGTGAGGGAGATATTGCAGTGGCATATTTTAGATTTTCACCATGCCCTGAGGACCCTATATTCCTTCATGAGTTCCGGAGTTCTACACAGTGTATGGTGAATTGGTTTCGAAGGGCAAGAAGAAGGCCAACGAGTTCAGACCCGGTAAGTCGACCATGGTTCGAGGTGTGGAAGTTGGATGCTGCAGCGATATCATAAATGTTGTCCTTGAGAGAGCCACAGGGTCCAAGTATGATTATTAGGGCTTGGCGACAATTCAGACCCTAGATGACTTGAAGGGTTGGCTTGTCCCCCTTCTCTCTGATGTCACCCTAAGACGGATAAAGGCGGGAGTCCAGATCGAGAAGAAGGATTTGAATGTAGCTGCCCGATATTGGTTCGGGTTCATCAGCAGCTCCATCATGCCTTCACAGAATGAATTCATCCTCTGACATGCGAAGGCAGCTTGTTTTGGGTCTATCTTAGAGAAGAGGCGGCTCAACTTTGGACTTATCATTGAGGAAGAGATGGCCATGAAGGTCAAGCAGAGGTAGACTTCTCTACCATTCCTGATCCTGATCACTGAGTTGTGTCGGTGTGCTGGAGTACCCCGGGATGATACGAGAGATATTGAGGTTACCCCGTCTTCCTCCACAGACATCCGACGCATTAACACCGAGTACACTCGAGAGGAGGCTGACAGGAGAAGGGCAGCTCCGGTGGATACATCCCTAGAGGTGGATATTGATTTGTTACCTGCAGAGGCATCTTTACCTACTACGGCCTTCGGGCCATCAGGTACATCTGCCCCTTTTTCTTCTTTTCAGTCTCCTGGTGCCTCTACCTCTGCCTATCCCATCAGAATCACTCAGGCTATGCTCCTGAAGATGGGGCACCTGACCCATTTAGCTGACGTGAGGGCGACCAGACGTGAGAGATCCATCCCATGGATGATCAAGAATGCCATCATTACTGCATTGACCCCCCCACCAGAATTCCATTGATACTCTCACCCTGAGAGTTGAGGCTTGTGAGAGTAGACAGGGGGAGACCTCTGAGGTTACGACTTTAAAAGTTGAAGTAGCAGATTTGAGGAAGGAGGTAGACTATCTTAAGTCTACTGACTTCACTTCACTACTGGAGGCTGCAGATGATTTGGATGCTCCAGAGACTTCCGAGATTCCCCCGACTACCATCGGAGGTGTACATAGGGATGATGCAATAGTTGATGAGTCGGAAGCAGTGACCGATGAGGAACAGATAGAGATGCATGATGCTACAGTTTATGATGATTTGGATGACCTGGAGGATGTGATGTTTTAGACTGCATGCTAGACTACTTTGAGAGACACCACCATGGGTGGACCCAGTGGATCTGCTATTCCTTCTGATGTTACTCTGTGGTGACTCCGGGCAATCATGCCCAGGTTCTGAGCACCATACCGAGCATTGATGACCACTGATAAGCCCACAAATTGGACTCGTTTAGGGATTTATTTCAATAGAAATAGTATCCTTGAATTCTTGTTTTATCTCAATACCTTATTTAAATGCTGAAGTTTCAGGTATTTAAAGGTTTAGTGGAAGCATGGACACTTAGGCGCAAAACAAAGCAAATAGGGCTGAAAAGAACAAGAAATGGAATCCTGCTGATCGCTGAGTTCAACTTGGTGAGTCGCCGAAACGACATGAACCGCCCTTCGTTCCAGTATGCAAAGCCTTGAAGGAAATGGATCAAAAGGCGAGGAAATGAGTAGTTGGCGAGACGCCGATTAGTTTTGTGAAGCAGTACTGTACCGTCCAATGATCAAGAATGTGAGGATGCTAAAGGCAAGATACTGAAGGCGATGAGCTGACCAAAAGGTTGATCGCCGAGTTCATCGGCGATCTCGACTAATGTCATCGAACAAACCTCCGCAACACAATCTGTGAAAATTATAAATACTAGTTAGAGTTGTAGTCTTAAGGGTGGAACATTTTTAGAGTAAAAATTATTATTAGTCTATAGAATTTTTTTGTATTTTTCTCTCTAGTTTGGAGAGGGTTTTGTGGAGACTAGAAGAAAGGAGTTCTTCTTCCCCAAGTTAGAAGTGGGTCTTCTCTATTCACTTTCCTTTGCTTAATTCAAGGTTTAATTTCTTATACCCAGTTGATTTCTTTATCATGTTAGGTATAATTTCTTATTTCTTGATGTGTGGCTTAAAACCCCCATTCTTGGGGTGTGATTTAGCAAATATGGGTTGATATTCTTGTTGGGTCTTGCTTGTTGATAGGTTAGATGTATGTTAATGACGATTTTACCTATTGTTGTGGTTTAATCTAAAGGGTTTGTAGTTGAAAATACAAAGCCACCCATGTGTTTTCGGCTTGCCCGTGAGGGAGGTCGCGAAACCAAAACCACTAGACTGATGGCCTAAGGAGCGAGTCGACATGTGGTTCAGCCCGAGAGGGTGAGCCCTAGTCCCATATCCTAACACTCAGCTCAAGAGAGTGAGTATGGTAAGGTGTAGGCTGGTCTTCATGCGGCAAATGGGTGTCCCAGAGGAACGCATTTGAAACGGGGTATGTTTCTCGAGAGGGAACTTATTTCCATTTAAAGCTTAGCCTAGTCACTATTATTTTGCAAATTCCGTATTGAAAGCATGTACCCAGCAATTTATGTCAACTTGTATTGCGGTCACATCCCAAGAACCTTTCCCCATACTTGCTTTTCTTGTTTATTTTGTTGTTTGAGTACTTGTTACAAAACCCCATTCGATATTTGACACTTTTGTGTCACTTCTTTTTAATTTACTATGTCTTTTATCGCAAATGTCTTTAACTACGACTAACTTGAATGAAATTCTATTTGGTTATTAATTCTCAAAACTGCTCCCTTGGGACACAACCCCAACCCTCGGTTGGGTTACTATATTATCGACGACCGTAGACACTCATATCGTATGATAGTGTCGTTAGGCACGATAAGCATCAAAATGGCGCCGTTGCCGGGGAGTGGTGTTATTTGAGAATTCTTAGTTTAATAGGACTTTTGTTCTTACTAGCGGTAGTTTACTAACCTTACTCTTAGTGTTTTTTTTCTTTGAGTTATTGATTTTACACAGGCACCTTGAAAATGGTCAAAAGAAGTGGTACGAAGTTAGCTGAGTCAAATCAAGAAGTCGAGGGTGACTTCATGTTAACTGCGCTGGTAACTCAACTGAACAGCTTGGCCACCAAGATCTCAGAGGTGGAAAACCAGTGCACAAGTCTTGGGAGGTACATGCCCCTTCATGAGCAGAGGGAATCTAGAAACAATGAACACAACCGTGTTGAGTATACACTGCAAATCATTCTCCTAAAGGTCACTAAACAGGATCGAGTGATAAATGAGATAAAGGAGAATGTTGAAGTGTTGAACCAAATGGTTGGTTCTCACTCTAGATCGATCCGGCTGATCAGGTCGCTCTTGAGTTATGCAGTGCCTTACCTCCACTCAAATGAACTATTGGGGTTGCCTGGTAACGCTGGGGTCGACCCCAATAAGGGAGATTGAGTAAGGACTTGC
Organism: Solanum lignicaule; assembly: GCA_029582545.1. Lineage (NCBI taxonomy): Eukaryota > Viridiplantae > Streptophyta > Magnoliopsida > Solanales > Solanaceae > Solanum > Solanum lignicaule. The sequence goes on along the minus strand of JAJOOF010001288.1, from coordinate 78,816 downwards.
GTCGTGCCACGACGTAAAATAAGGCGCTTCTTGGGAGGCAACCCAAGGTTTTACTAATTTTTAATTAATTATTCTGTTCCAATAAGGGTGTGCTGATTTTGTAGGGTAAAATGCAAAAGGTGTTGAGTAGTACAGGATGGCGAGCAAAGGACCCAGTGGGCGAGTCACCGAATCTATTCGTGATTCTGACTTAATCCGATATTGGGACCCCAAAATAAGGGATGTCCTGTAAAACTCGGTGAGGTAAGTAGTATTTTGGAGCATCGATTATGCTATCGGCGACATGACTAACGTCGCCGAAAGACTTGGAACTGGACGATTAATTTATTGCCAAAGACTTCAAAACTTTCAAACCATTCACTTTCCCTCGCTTTTATGCTTCACAAATTCACCCTATATTAGTAATTTCAAAATTAGTGTTTTCAATTAGTATTACAGTTGTCAATTGGTGGTCGGAACTAGGATTTCTTTGCCGCCTAGCATTACAAAAAGATATTTGATTGGCATACAAGGTTAGTCTCTAAAACCCCGATATTATTTTTGAAAATTTTGCACTCATTCGCAGTTATAGTATTAGGATGACGTGTGCTGAGCCTCTCTGATAGAAATAGGTTGCTATGATGTTGTTTTTAATTCGTAAACTTTGCCTAAAATGCTTAAATGATTGAATGCCTTAGTGTTTGCACTTTGAATTAATTGATATCGATAGGGGTGTTGCAAGTTAGTTGTTAGGCTGATTGGGGGAAGTCTGAGTATCTTGAGAGTGATGGGTAGTGCTGGTCTTGTTTGAATTCCATGAGTACATGCTTTGATTTGATTTTCTGGGATTGGGGGATTGAATTTAAGAAAGTGGGTCGAAAATAGGCACGTTAGGTCGATTGGCGAGTTAAGTTGAGCTCGCTGAACGACTCGGCGGTTCACTTAATGTCCCCACTCCGCCGATGATTTGGCACCTCGATAGGAGTTCGATACCGTAACTTTTGGCGAGAAGTCTGAGGGGACCAAAAATGCTCGGGGACCAGCCGAAGATATTACTATCGCCTTTTATCTGCATCCCTGGAACCCTGTTGCTTTGTCACTTTTGGCGGACATATCCTGCTCTCCGAAAGTAGTCGGCGATTCACCGAATGATCCTACCTATCGCTATTTTCTCCTCATTGTTAAGAAAATTCCTTCGGCCAGCTCGTTTTGGCTCGCCAAAGAGATTCGGCAACTCGCCGATCAGATCAGCGAGCTTATCTGCAATAACTTTTTTGTACCTGCATTTGAGTTTCTTATTATTTTTTTGCAGGAATGGTACACACAAACCTAAACGATCCCCCTCAGAAAACAACGAAGGGTATTACATTAAATGAAGGAGGATCACGTCCTTCACATAAAAGAAAGAAAAATCTCCCAGTGGGAGATAAAGGAAAAAGGAAAAATCATATAGCAGGGAAAGGAGTAGCTGTGGAGCCAGATTTTGTTGAACCAGAGGATAAACTGCCTCTGATTGACCGAAGGAGAGCGCTCCATGCCAAGTCTCAGTCCTTAGCCACCAGCACCGCCTCAGCTACCACTTTACCTACTACTGCACCAGTGACAACCCCAACACCACCTCCAGTGGCTCCTGCACTTCTCGTAGTTCCACGTCCACCGAGATTGCTGAACAGATTGAAAGGAGATGGTTTACGCACCATTCTCAAAGAAAAATTGCTATCCGTGGAAGGCTTGGAAGGTAAGCATGCTGAGGTGCTTGACACGCTCAGGTATCACGAATTTGAGTATTTCACGAGGCCACGGGGTACTTACATACCTTCTTGGGTCCAGGAATTCTACTTAGCCTATGGGGAGTTGGTCCCGAAAAGCAGAAATAAGGCCACTGATTTTCGACCAGCGAACACATAAGTGTTGTATTGGGACAACCGCTGCACTCGGTATTTCCCTACCATGGTTTTCCTATAGCCCCATCGCTCGATGATTTGAAGGGTTGGTTAGCTCCGATGATCTCTGACACCACCCCGAGGTGGATGGACACGGGATTCCCCATTGAGAAAAGGGACATGAACACCGACTCTCGGTATTGGTTTGGGTTCATCAGCAACACTATCATGCCATCCCAGAACAAGTCCATTCTGCGTCATCCTCCATCAACATCCGGCCTATAGATGCCGAGTTCCCAAAAGAGAAGATTGATAGGAGGAGGGTACCTCCAACAGATACATCTCTAGAGGTCGATGTTGATGCATTACCAGCAGACACACCTTCGCATACTCCGGTCTCTGAGCCATCAGGATCACTCAGCCATGATCCTAAAAATGGGACGGTTAGCCTACTCGGCAGATGTTAGGGAGACACGATTAGAGAGATCGATCCCAGAGCTGATTGACAGTACCATCTTGACTGCACTAACCCTGTTAGAAACATTGTTGATGAACTGACTGCCATAGTCACTGCTTGTGAGAGCAGACAAGGGGAGACAACTGAGGTTTCAGCTCTAAAAGGTGAAATAGCCGAGCTGAAGAAGAATGTAGCCTATCTGAAGGCCACCGACTTCACAGCACTGATGCGGGGAGAAAATGACAAAGATATCCCTGAGACCTATGGGATTCCCCTGACCACTACTGGAGACTTGCAGAAAGATGATGCAGGGCACGCAGAGTCGGAGACAGAGACCGACGAAGAGCAGGTAGCAATGTACGATAAGGTGCTAAGCGAGAGCCAAGAGGACATTATATTTAGAGATTTGCCGAATCTCGTAGAGATGGTGGTGTAGTCGGCAACTCAAACAGTGCCAGCTGAGCCACCCACAACAGCTCCCAGTGGATCTGGCATTGCTAGTATGTCTGAGGCTACTCTTGAGCCTGAGCCACGCGATCAGATAGATATACCGGGCACCGATGCCCATATTCAGGCCCAGACAGAAGGAGCGACTGCATAAACAGGATTCCCTCTTTACCTCCCTCTCTGTTTTTCTTTATCAGCCCTTTCTGGATATTTTAGTACCTGCATTTGAGGAAAAACATTTTTTATTTGTGGTGGGGTGAGGCCCACACCTTTTGTGTGTTATTTGGATATTTGGGCTGTCTATTTTAATTTGTGTTTTAAATACTACTTTTATGTGGATGTTTGAGCTCATGGCTCCTGTTGTTTTAATTGCAAAAACAATTTTGATACATCGAAAAAAACTTTTTGCCACCTCTTGTGTTGAAAGTGGTTGTTCTTTTGTAAAAAAATTAAGTCTCAATTGCGATCAATACCGATGACTTGAATATTTCTCTCAATTGAACAAACATGAATGCATGGCTACGACGAGGCCAAATGAAGTTACATAGACAATAGGTGCACTCTTTGCATCTCGTTGTGACTATCCATTTATCGAATTGATTTTCTTGTGAGGACCATTACACGCTAGCGAATGTGTCTAGTCTTGTCTTACTGAAGTATTAATGCCTTGTGTGATTAGCTTACTTCGAACCTTGCATGAATAAACCTAGAATTTTCCCTGTTAGTCTGATTGATTTAGAAAGGTTTACTCTTGAGATGATCTTAGGCTATTTTAAAGAGTGTGAGCCAATTTGACATATACTTCTTTTTATGGCCTACCCGTGAGCGTGTGAAACTCTCTTGAACACCCTTTGAGCCTATCCTCCTTTGGAATAAACTTGATGAAACTTAGACTTTCTTTTCATCCACTACCTATAATCCTTTTGAGATGTGTTTAGTGAATAGCCAACTTAGGCCAAAAGTCTAAGTTGGGGGTGTGGTGAAAAGGAAAAGGATCTCCTGAACCTATTGTATTGCAAAACAAAATGGAAACCCTCCATATAAAAAAAAGAAAAAGAAAAGAAAAGAAAGAAAAAGAAAGTCGTGGAATAAAAGTTCAAAAGAAACTGGGTTTCCAAGCAATTCATGGAGAATGAATAATAGGATGACTTATGAGCACTAGAAGAAGAATTGAAAAAGGAAGGGAAGAGGATGCCTTGAGAACATCACATCTCACGAGAATGAAAGTAACTGAGCCTAAATGACCATACCTTTGCACTCAGGCGCATTACAAGCCTTAGAAAGACCTTTGTGATCTTGAGTAAGCCGAATCAAAAGTCAATTGGCAAATAAGGGCAAACCTATGGGTGAAAGCATGCATTGTGTTCCTCTTTTTGAGTGTGAGCATTGTATCTGATTCCTAATCTTACATTGACTCATATCTGTGTTTGAATATGGAATCATTCTTTACGTGAGGGCATTTAGATACTTCTGTTGAGCTTGAACTTGCACAAGTAGAAATTATTACGAGCATGAGAATCTTTAGTAATGGTGTGTCACAATTTGAATCTTTAAGTACACAAGTGATCCTTGCATAAGTTAATTGAGCCTTGTTGTGTGCATTCATGATTTAGTCTTGTGTAGCACCGTTTGAGGCACCCTATTTGAACTGCTGAGCTTGTGTTTACTTGAGGACAAGCAAAAGTTTAAGTTGGGGTTGTTGATGAATCCACAAATTGGACTCTTTTAGGGCTTTATTTTAATATAAATAGTGTCCTTGAATGCTTGTTTTATCTCAATACCTTATTTAAATGCTGAAGTTTCATGTATTTAATGTTTTAGTGGAAGCATGGACACTTAGGCGCAAAACAAAGCAAATAGGGCTGAAAAGAACAAGAAATGGAATCCTGCGGATCACCAAGTTCAACTTGGCGAGTCGCCGAAACGACATAAACCGCCATTCGTTCCAGTATGCAAAGCCTTGAAGGAAATGGATCAAAAGGCGGGGAAAGGAACAGTCGGCGAGACGCTGATTAGTTCCACGAAGCAGTACTATACCGCCCAATGATCCAGAATGTGAGGATGTTAAATGCAAGACACTGAAGGCGATGAGCTGACCAAAAGGTGGATCATTGAGTTCATAGGCGATCTCGACTAATGTCCTTGAACAATCCTCCGCAGCACAATCTGGGAAAACTATAAATACTAGTTAGAATAGTAGTCGTAAGGGTAGAACATTTTTAGAGTAAAAAATATTATTAGTCTATAGTAATTTTCTGTATTTTTCTCTCAAATTTGGAGAAGGTTTTGTGGAGACTTAAAGAAACGAGTTCTTCTTCCCCAAGTTGGAAGTGGGTCTTCTCTATTCACTTTCCTTTGCTTAATTCAAGGTTTAATTTCTTATTTCTTGATGTGTGGCTAAAAAACCCCATTTTTGGGGTGTGATTTAGCAAATATGGGTTGATATTCTTGTTGGGTCTTGCTTGTTGATAGGTTAGATGTATGTTAATGGTGATTTCACCTAGTGGTTGTGGTTTATTCTAAAGGGTTAGTAGTTGCAAATACAAAGCCACCCATGTGTTTTTGGCTTGCTAGAGAGGGAGGTTGCGAAACCAAAACCACTAGACTGATGGCCTAAGGAGTGGGTCGACATGAGGTTCAGCCCGAGAGGGTGAGACCTAGTCCCGTATCCTAACACTCAGCTGGAGAGAGTGAGTGGGGTAAGGCGTAGAGTAGTCTTCATGCGATAAATGAGTGTCCGAGAGGAACACATTTGAAATGGGGTAAGTTGCCCGAAAGGGAACTTATTTCCATTTAAAGCTTAGCCTAGTCACTATTATCTTGCAAATTTCCTATTGAAAGCATGTACCCAGCAATTTATCTCAACCTGTATTGCGGTCACATCCTAAGAACCTTTCCCCATACTTGATTTTCTTGTTTATTTTGCTTTTTGAGTACTTGTTACAAAAACCCCCTTTGATATTTGACACTTTTGTGTCACCTCTTTTTAATTTACTATGTCTTTTATCGAAATTGTCTTTAAATACGACTAACTTGAATGAAATTCTAATTGGTTATTAATGCTCAAAACCTCTCCCTTGGGACACGACCCTAACCCTCGGTTGGGTTACTATATTATCGATGATCGTAGACACTAATATCGTAGGAATGTGTCGTTGGTCACGATAAGCATCACCCACAAAGATTGAGCGACTATTTAGACAGGATCCCTCTTTACCTCCCTCTATGTCTTACTTTTTGACTTTTCGATATTATTTTGCTTGCATTTGAGGAAAATGATATTTATTTGTGGTGGGGTGAGGCCCACCTTTTGTGACCTTCTGTGATTATGTTTTGTTATATATTGGGTTTTTGAGCTATAATTGTGTTTTATACTGCATTTTGTGGATGATTGAGCTTCTGGCTCCTTGTTTTTAACTGCAAATGATTTTTGGACCCTTCCAAAAAAATTTGTGCCACCTTTTGTTCGTGTTTGAATGTGGCTTTTCTCTTGCAAATTCAAGTATCGGTCTTGATCAATACCGATGACTTAAATAGTGCTCATAATCGAACAAAAATGAATGTTAGGCTACAATGAGGCCAAATGAAGTTGCATAGACAATATGTCAACTTTTTGCATCTCGTTGTCACTAGCCAAGTATCGAATTGAGTCTCTTGTAATGAACATTGCACACTAGCGAAAGTGTGGAGTCTTGTTTTTCATTGGTTTCGATGCCTTGTATGATGAGCTTACCGTGAACCATGCATGATGACACCTAGAATTTGCCCCGTTGGTCCGGTTGACTAAGTGATGCAGTCTGATGATATGATCTTAGGCAACTTTGAAGAGTGTGAAACAATTTCATGATATACCTCTTTTGTGGCCAACCTTGTGAGTGTGTGATCCTTGTTTGAACACTCTTCGAGCCTTACCCTTTTCTTGGAAGAAACTTGATGCAAACTATAACCGTTCTTGATCCATTATCGATACTCCTTATGATTTGTGGTTTGTGTGAATAACCAACATAGGCCAAAAGCCAAAGTTGGGGGTGCGGTGAAAAGAGAAGGCAAATAAAGAAGTGCAAAGAAGTCCCTTTTAACCAATGGTTTTGAGAAAGATGGAACCCCTACATATAAAAAAAAAATGAAAAATAAAAATATTGAAAAAGTTGTGGAATAAAGTGTGAAAATAAAAAAGAAATGGGGTTTACCATAATCCATATGAAGTGAATAATGGAGTGATTTGTGAGCACGAATGAAAATAATGAACAAAAGGAAAGTAAGTGTTTTTCACACCATATTTCATGAGGATTATAGCCATTGAGCCTAAATGATCATACCTTTGCACTCAGCCCCGTTACAAGCCTTGAAAAGACCTTTTTTATCTTGCGAGAGCTGAAACAATTGTTGATTGGAAAATAAGGGACCAACCTATGGGTGAAATCATGCATTGTGTTCATCTTTGAGAGTGAGCGTTGCATATGATTTCAGATTTTAAATTGTTGAGCAATTGTGTGTGGGTATGGAATCATCATTTGTGTGTGGGCATTTGAACACCTTTGTTGAGCTTGAACTTGCATTTGGAGCGAGTATTGTGAGCTTGAGATTCTTTGGTAATGGTGAGTCACAACTTGAATCTTTGAGTGCACAATTTATCATTGCATGAGTAAGTTGAGTCTTTTTGTGTGCATTCATGATTAAGTCTTGTGTAGCACTATTTGTGGCATCCTTTTATAACTGCTGAACTTCAGTTTTACTTGACGACAAGCAAAAGTTTAAGTTGGGGGTGTTGATGAGTCCACGACTTGGACTCATTTAGCTTTTTATTTTAATAGATTTAGTGTCCTCAAATGCATATTTTGTGCCAATAACTAATGTAAATCCTTGATTTTCAGGTATTTGGATTGAAGAAGAAAGCATGAACACTAATGAGCAAGAAGGAACAAGGCAACCGAAAGAACGAAGAAAAGAAGGCCTGATGATACCTTAACCCATTGGGCGAGTTGCCAAGTGGCCATGATCTCACCTAAAGTTCTAGCGTGCCAAACCATGAAGGAGAAAATCAAGTCGGTGATAGAAAAGAGCAGTCGGCGAGTCGCCAAACAATTCCGCGATGCAGTGCTAGATCGCCCAAAGTTATAGAACTTGAAGATACTAAAGGCCAAAGCAAAAAGGCGATGGAATTGACCAAAGGGGGGGGGGATCACATTGCGCCGAATGGTCCTTCGTAACACATTTTTGGAGACTATAAATATATTTTTAAATTCTTAATTTAGTATCTATCAATCAAACTTTTATTATTATCAGTTTTTGATGTTTTAGAACTGAGAGTATTGAGCCAATATTTTCCTTGGCTTTGAAGATTTCAATATTTCCATTTTTGAGAAATTGGAAGTGGGCTTTTGAAATTCCTAAACCTTGATCTTTGTAAAGATGAAATTAATTGTACCCAGTTGATGGAAACACAATTTCGTAACTATTTCTATATTTTTATGATGTCTAGCTAAACCCCCAATTCTTGGGGTGTGATTATGGGTTGATTTAGTTGCTGGGTATTGTTAAATGATAGTGTAAATGTTGTTTAAAAGTGATTTTGATCAGTAATTGTGGCTTAATTTAAAGGGTTGTAGTTGCAAATGCAATTCTAACTTCATGTTTTTAGCTTGCTCGAGAGAGAGGTTTTAAAACCAAAACTACTGATTTGATGGTCTGTGGATATTAAGTTGTCATGGGTTCAACTCGAGAGAGTACATGGACTAAAGCGAAGGTTGTTCTTAATTGCTGTTCATTGATGTTCGAGAGAAACCAATTTGATTCAGGGTAAACTATTCGAGAGAAAATTTATCCCCACTAAAGTCTAGCTTATTCACTGATTTACAGTTATTTACTGTCACACCCTGAGCTACCCCCGAGACGCGGACACGGGACATAGGATCACAAGTGACCCCAAGCTAACCCTGCTGGCATATTAATAAGCATACTAAAGATAAACTAAGAAATATAACTGATACGGAAGCTAATCATAAATAAATCTGAAATGATGGGGAGTACCCATATACTAAAATTGAATATCAAATCTGAGAGTTTAATACACAAGAAACATCAAACTCAAATACTAAGCTGAATCTAACTATGTCTGAAAATAGCCTCTCACTGACTAGAAGTGATGGAACATGCCCCAGCTAAGTCTAGCAAAACTGAAACTAAAACAATGAAAACTGAAAGATAACATGACTATTGTCATCAAAGAATGAGGACTCACCACTGATGCTGCTGAACTGGAGATCGAGAACCGATCTAAGCATGATCTGGATGCTGAGAATTTGAACCTACATCACAAGAAGATGTAGTGCAGAGTATGCGTCAGTACTTGAAAAGTACTGAGCATGCATGAGAGAGTAAAGCTAAAATAAACATATAACTGAACAAGCAATAAAGCAACAGTATAATCTGAACATGATACCATTAATGAATACTGAGCTAACTAAATGCAATGACAAAATTTAGACATGTTGAATACTGATTATACTGAAATGTGGTCAATGCAATGGAGTCTGACTAAACTATGGGAGCTACTAATAACCAATAATAAAACCACATCAGTTAAATGTGGAGTCTGATGTATACGCCCCATCGAGAGGACCTAATACACCCGGGCCAAAGGTGTAGAGGCATGCTGGCGTGATCACTAAAATGGTGCCCACAGAGGGGACTTAAATCTACGTGGCTCGTACTTCTAGGACTATATGGGTGACTGACCCTAACACAACTCGGTATTATGCTACTCCCAATAGATTAAATGATTAACACATAATGACTAGATTTCTGTAATATACTGGATAGCTCAAACTTGACATGCTAACTGAGAATGCACATTAATATACTTAAAGTAATGCATTCGAAAACTGAGGCATGTACATCTGAAATATTGAAATATCTGACCTAGTATGTGTAATTCAAGAACAAAAGAACTACCAACCTAGGGTTCTGAAATTCATGCAATAAGCGAAGTAACAACATGATAATCAGATTTGGAACATATAAATAACTAATACATGATAATCTGCTGAAAGTCTAGAAACCCTAGGTTTAGTTGATAATAGGGAATCAAGAATCATACTGAAATCTAGGGACCTAATGGGCGAAAGGAAACCACTAGTGAAATCCCACATACCTGATGATGAATTCAACGGAGAAATCCTTCGATTTCAAGGCTGGAACTGGAGAAAACTTGTTGCGTTCTTAAACTAGGGTTACTCGACCTTTTCTCCTCTCTAGCGTTCAAATTTTCTACTTTTTTTATTAATGATCTGACTTAGGTAAGTTCTAGTTATGTTTCTAGGCTAAAACTGTCCAAAACCACGTAGTTTAGGGATAAAACGACGTAGTTTAGGGGTACAACGAAATAGGAAAAGTCCAAAAGAACCCTGACTTAAAGCTGCAGACGGGCTGACCACGTGTCCTACCACGAACAGTGTGAAGGACCACGGACCGTGAAGGATCATGTGGTCTTCACTTTGTCGCGGAGTCTAAGGCTGACAAGAGAGGGCTACTTCCTAGCTCTTCACGGACCTTCCCACGGCCCGTGTGAAGGACCATGGACTGTGAAGGTCCCCTTGATCTTCACTTAGGCATATGGGATGAGGTCAATGAAAAGTTGGGCTACTGTCTAGGGCACTACGGACGTTCCCACAGCCCTTGTTAAGGACCACGAACCGTGTAGGTCCCCGTGGTCTTCACTTGGGTGTGGGGGTCTAAGGGATGGCCAAGGGGAGGCCACTTCCTAATCTTGACGGACGCCACCACGGCCCGTCGTCAAGACCACGGCCCATGAAGGGTCCCGTGGTTTGATGTCTGGGCCTGGTGGAGTTCAAGTCCCCACCACGGGCAGGTCAACGGACCGTGGTCCCTATCACGATTGGTGAACCCTGTCGTGGTCCACTGCTTCAGGTAAGTTCTGCAATTTTATTCTGGGTCTGATTTTCGAGGTGTTACAATATCCCCCCCTTGGGACCATTCGTCCGTAAATGGAGACTAAATTAGCTGAAATGGAGGGAATGAGATGCAACCCTACCACTAAACACTGAAGATTGATTTCTGACTGAACTGAGTATCAAGAACATGCAAATACGCTGAAAATGCAGGTACAGTCTGAAGGAACATGATGCTAAACTGATTTTACGCATGAATGACTAAAAAACTGAAGAGGAACTATTACCTCAAGCTAAAGTGGAATCGGGGGAAAAGAGGTGGGGATACTTGGACTTCATAGCTACTTCTGCTTACCAAGTAGCTCACTCTACGGACTGACTCCTCCACAAAACCTTGACTGAAGCGACTTTTTTGTTTCTCAGCCTTCTAACGTGATGATCAAGAATCTCAACTGGAACATCCTCATACAAAAGACTATCTTTCACGGCCACACTTTATAATGGCACTACGGATGCTGGATCTCCTACACACTTCTTCAATAGTGAAATGTGAAAGGCTGGATGCACTGCTGCTAACTTTGTTGACAACTCTAACTCATATGCCACTTTACCAATCCTTTTCAAAATCTTGTAAGGGCCTACATATCTAGGACTGAGCTTCCCTTTCTTGCCAAATCTCATCACCCTTTCATAGGTGACACTTTCAAGAAAACCCAATAATCAACTTGGAACTCTAGTTCCCTTCTCATTGCATCTGCATAACACTTATGGCGACTCTACGTTGTTTTAAGTCTATCTCTAATTAGTTTCACTTTCTCCATTGCATAATGGACTAAGTATGGCCCTATCAAGGCCACTTCACCTACTTCAAACCAACCAACATGAGATCTACACCTACGCCCATACAATGCCTCATAAGGGGCCATTTGAATGCTGGAATGGTAGCTATCATTGTAGGCGAACTCAATAAGAGGAAGGTGATCATCCCAACTACCTTTGAAGTCGATCACACAAGCTCTCAACATGTCCTCTAAGGTCTGAATGGTATGCTCTGCCTGACCATCCGTCTGTGGATCAAATATTGTGCTAAGATTAACCTGAGTACCAAGACCTTTCTGAAATGACTTCCAGAAATGAGAGGTAAACTGAGGACCTCTATCTGAGATGTAAGACAAAGGAACCCCATGCAACCTAACTATCTCATTAATGTAAAGCTTGGCATAGTCTTCTGCCGAATCTGTATTCTTGACCGCCAAAAAGCGACAAGACTTAGTGACTCTGTCAACTATTACCCAATTGGAGTCATGTTGTCTCGGAGTACGAGGTAAACCTATGATGAAATCCATGCTGATCACTTCCCACTTCCAAGTAGGAATTTCTATTTCTTGAGTTATACCCCCTAGTTTCTGATGTTCTACCTTCACTTGCTGACAATTGGGGCACTTAGCCACAAAATCTGCTATATCCCTCTTCATGCCATTCCACCAAAAGACTTCCCACAAATCACGTTACATCTTACTGGCACCTGGATGAATAGAATACCTGGAGTTATGGGCTTCTGCAAGAATCTACTGTCTCAACTCGCCCACATTAGGAACACATAATGGACCCTGGTAGCGAAGCACCCCATCTTCCCCTTGGGAGAATACCTGAACTCTCTGTTGATGTTGATAGATTGCACCCTTGAGTTTGAGCAATATCAGATCACTGTCTTGCTTTTCCTTAACCTCCACTACCAATGAAGATTCTGATCCATTTTGAACTATCGCACCACCATCTGATATGCTCATAAGACGAACTCCTAAACGATCAAGCCTTTGAACATCCTTAGCTAGATCTTTTCTTCCTTCCTCAACATGTGCTACACTGCGCATAGACAGTCTGCTATGCGCATCTACTACTACATTTGCCTTAACAGGATGGTAATGCACACTCATGTCATAATCTTTGAGGAACTTAAGCCATCTTCTCTGGTGAACATTCAACACTTTCTAGGTGAACACATATTGAAGGCTCTTATGGTCTGTGAACACGTCTACATGAACACCATAAAAGTTGTGTCTACACATCTTGAGTGCAAACACCACTGTTGCAAGCTCGAGGTCATGAGTCGGATAATTCTTCTCATGCACCTTAAGCTGTATAGAAGCATAGGCTGTAATCTTACATCGGTGCATTAACACACAGCCTAGGCCGACTCTGGATGCATCACAATAAATTAGATAACCGTTTGAACCCTCTGGTAGAGTCAAAATAGGAGTTGTAGTCAACCTAGTTTTCAGTTCTGCAAAGCTTTTCTCACAATCATCTCACCACTGAAACTTGACCATCTTCTGAGTCAACCTAGTCAATGGTAAGGCTATGGATGAAAATCCTACCACAAACCTACTGTAATAACCCGCTAGACCTAAGAAACTTTTGATATCTGCAGCAGAGGTAGGTCTGGGTCATTATTTCACTGCTTCTATTTTCTAGCAATCCACCCGGATCTCTTTGCTGGATACTATATGCCCAAGGAAAGCAACTGATTGTAACCAAAACTCGCACTTGTTAAATTTTGCGAATAACTGGCGTTCTTTGAGAGTTTGTAGAATAATCTCAAATGACTCGCATGTTTCTCCTCATACCTAGAGTAAATGAGGATATCATCAATGATGGCGATAACGAACAAGTCCAAGTACTACTTGAACACTCTGTTCATCAAGTCCATAAAAGTTGCAGGAGCATTGTTTAGTCCAAATGACATAACTAAAAATTCATAATGACCATACCGAGTTTTGAAGGTTGTCTTCGGAATGTCACTATCTCTGACTTTGAGATAATGATAACCCAATCTGAGGTCTATCTTTGAGAAATGACTAGCACCCAGAAGTTGGTCAAACAAGTAATCAATCCTGGGGATGTGATACTTATTCTTGATTGTGACCTTGTTCAACTGCCTATAGTCAATGCACATTCTAAGAGAACCATCATTCTTCTTCACGAACAACACTGGTGCACCCCATGGTGAAATACTAGGTCTGATGAAGACTTATCTAGAAGGTCTTTCAACTGTTCTTTCAATTCCTAAAGCTCAACTGGAGCCATTCTGTAAGGAGGACTAGAAATAGGCTGGGTATCTTGAAGGATATCAATTCCAAAGTCAATTTCCCTTTCGGGAGGAACTCCGGGAAGATCTTCTGGAAACACTTCTCGAAACTCATTAACCACTGGAACTGACTTAAGAGTTGGGGTTTCGGAGCTTGAATCCTTAACCCGAACTAGATGAAAGAGATAACCCTTAGAAATCATTTTTTTGCCTTAAGGTAGGAAATGAATCGACCCATAGGCGTTAAGCAACTACCCTTCCATTCTAAGATTGGTTCGTCTAGAAACTGAAAACGAACAATCCTAGTTCTACAATCGACTGAGGCATAACAGGAATGTAACAAATCCATGCCTAGAATGACATCGAAGTCTACAATTTCTAACTCTACAAGATCTGCTGAGGTAACTTTCTATGAGACTGTGACAGGGTAATTTTTGTATACCCATCTATCTATAACTAGGTCACCGAATGGAGTAGAGACTAAGAAAGGTTCTGAGAGTGTTTCTGGACTAACATCAAACTTAACTGCTATATAAAGAGTAACAGAGGAAAGAGTAACCCCTGGATCTAACAAAGCCTAAACTTCGAGATCAAAGATTCGTCCTGATCCTTGCGAGCCTGAAGAGCATAGAGTCCGTTCTGGCGCTGTCCGCCACCAATACCAGATGAGTTACCCTGGTGAGTTGGGTGACTTGCTGGTGCTGCTGAAGTAGTAGACTGAGCTCTACCATTATTACCTCATTGATCCTACTTAGAAGGACAATCCCTCAATCTGTGACAAAACTACCCACACCCAAAGCATCCTTCCTTTCCTGCAAGCCACTCGCTCTGATTGTTCTTACCACACTTAGGACAAGGTGGGTAGGTTTTGGTTCCTGAAACACTTCTCTAACACTTAGAGCCTGATGCCCTACATTTTTTGTCTTGTCTGAACTTTGAGGACGGAACACTAGTTGATGAAGGTGCTGGAGCTGAAATTTTTGTTGACCTTGCGAGCGATATCCACCACCCGATTTTTGCTGAGAATAGTCATAGTTCCTAATCCTAGCCTTCTTGTTCTCCTTAGCTTGTTCTCTAAGCTTATCACTCTCAACCTGCTGGGCATGAGTCAAGAGCCTAGAGATGCTCATATTTTCCAGCAACATAGCATTTCTACACTTTGTCTTCACCAAGTCTGACACTCCATATAGAATCTTATTCATCTGAGCCCTGGAATCAGCAACCATGTGAGGAGCATACCTAAAGAGTTGGGTAAACTTGAGCCCATACTCCTGGACTGTCATGCTTCCTAACCTTAAGTTCATAAATTCCTAAGCTTTTGCCTCACTTTGCTCTCTTGGGAAAAAACTGTCCAGAAAGGTCTCACTAAAGCAACCCAAGTGATAGGAGCATCATTTTCACCCCTGCTCTCTTTCCACTGAGTATACCATATATGAGCCACATCCTTAAGATGGTAAGATGCTAACTCAACCCGATCATTCCCAGTTACCTGCATTATTTCAAAGATCTTCCTGACCTTATCAATGAAGTTTTGGGGATCCTCACCAATCTGCGATCATAAGAACTCTGGCGAATTCATCCTAACAAAATCTCGCACTCTAGCTGCAGTTGACCCAACATTAGCATTTGCCGGAACTAGAGCCCACTGATTGATCTGGTTGGCCACACTCTGAGCCAATATCTTAATGGCGTTCCAGATATCTGCATTCGAAACATCTTGATCTGGCACTAGAGGAGCTGGGTGTGTGTTCCTGGCATTCGTATTCCTAGCGTTAGCTCTACAAGGAGGCATGATCACTGAAATGTAGAATGTTGAGTTAGAATGGAATTAGATCATACTTTATGCACGATAATAGTAACAAGAAAATAAAGATTTTTCCTACAAACACATTGTAGCCTCCCTCTCATTAGATGTGGTGCACTTCATATCCGTGAAAAGAACTCTAGTTAGTGCAGCTTTTCATACATCCTAGGACTCTTAAACCTAGTGCACTGATACCAAGTTTGTCACTCCCCGAGTTACCCTCGAGACGCGGACAAAGGACCTAGGATCACAAGTGACCCCAAGCTAACCGTGCTGGCATAATCATGAGCATACTAAAGATAAACTAAGAAAAAAAACTGATGCAGAATCTAATCATAAATAAATCTAAAATGATTGGGATACCCATATACTAAAACTAAATATCAAATCTGAAGTTTAATACAAAATAAACATCAAACTCTAATACTAAGCTGAATCTAAATATGTCTGAAAATAGCCTCTAACTGACTAGAAGTGCTAGGACATGCCCCAGCTAAGTCTAGCAAAACTGAAACTAAAATAATGAAAACTGAAAGATAACATGACTATTTTCCTCGAAGAATGAGGACTCACCACTAATGCTGCTGAACTGGATATCGGGAACCAATCTAAGCGTGATATAGATGCTGAGAATCTTAACCTATATGACAAGAAGATGTAGTGCAGAGTATGCGTCAGTACTTGAGAGATACTGAGCATGTAAGATAGAGTAAAGCTGAAATAAACATATAACTGAACAATTAATAAGACAAGAGTATAATATGACCATGATATTGATACTGAGCTAACTGAATGCAATAACCAAATTTAGAAATGTTGATGCTGAATACTGATTATACTAAAATGTAGTCAATGCAATGGAGTCTGACTGAACTTTGGGAGGAACTAATAACCGATGATAAAACCACATGAGCTAAATGTAAAGTTCGATATATACGCCCCATCGAGAGGACCCAATACACCCGGCCAAAAGTGTAAAGGCATGCTGACGTGATCACTGAAATAATGCCCACTGAGGGGACTTACAAGCTACGTGGCTCGTAGTGCTGGGACTATATGGGTGACTGACCCTAGTTCAACTCGGTATTATGCCACTCCAAATAGATTAAACAATTAACACATTATGACTGAATTTTTTTAATATACTGGATAGCTAAAACTTGACATGCTAACTGAGAATGCACATTAATATACTTAGAGTACTGCATTCGAAAACTGAGGCATATATATATGAAATATTGAAATATCTGACCTAGCATGTGTAATTCAAGAACTAAAGAACTACAAACCTAGGGTTCTGAAATTCATGCAACAAGCGAAGTAACAACATGATAATCTGATTTGGAACATATAAATATCTAATTCATGATAATCTGCTGAAGTTCTAGAAACCCTAGATTTAGTTGATATTAGGGAATCAAGAATCTAACTAAAATCTATGGACCTAATGGGCAAAAGAAACCCACTAGTGAAATCCCACATACCTGGTGACGGATTCCACAGAGAAATCCATTGATTTTAAGGCTTGAACTAGAGGAAACTTGCTGCGTTCTTGAACTAGGGTTACTCGACCTTTTCTCCTATCTAGCGTTCAAATTTTCTAAGGTTTGATTAATGATCTGACTTAGGTAAGTTCTAGTTATGTTTGTAGGCTAAAACTGACCAAAACCTCATAGTTTAGGGTTAAAACGACGTAGTTTAGCGGTCCAAAAAAATAGGAAAAGACCAAAAGACCCTTGACTTAATGCTGCAGACGGGCTGAGCACGGATCCTACCACGAACCGTTTGAAGGACCATGGACCGTGAAGGCTCCCGCGGTCTTCACTTGGTTGCAGAGTCTAAGGCTGACAAGAGGGGGCTACTGCCTAGCTCTTCACGGACCATCACACGGCTCGTGTGAAGAACCACAGACCGTGAAGGTCCCTATGATCTTCACTTGGGCATGTGGGGTAAGGTCAATGTAAAGTTGGGCTACTATCTATGGAGCTACGGACGTTCCCACGGCCCGTGTGAAGGACCACGGTCCGTGAAGGTCCCCGTGGTCTTCACATGGGTGTGGGGGTCTAAGTGATGGCCAAGGGGAGGCCAGTGCCTAATCTTGACGGATACCACCACGGCCCGTCGTCAAGACCACGACCCGTGAAGGGACCTGTGGTCTGATGTCTACGCCTGATGGCGTTCAATTCACCACCACGGGCAGGTCAATAAACCGTGGTCTCTATCACAGTCGATGAACCCTGTCGTGGTCCACTGCTTTAGGTAAGTTTTGCATTTTTTTTCTGGGTCTGGTTTTTGAGGTGTTATATTTACTATCAATTGCAATTACCCATTTGTATACCTTAGATCATAATCCAATCAAATCCCAAGATCCCGTCTCTATACTTGTTATTTTTGTGTTATTTGTTGTTGTAGCTGATAATTGAAACTAAACCCCCATATTTGACACTTGTGTCACCCCTTAATTTGAAACCATGCTTTTTTTCGTAAATGTTTTTACCTATGATCGACTTGGACATATTTGTACTTGGCTCTTGAATCTTAAGCACATACCACTCCCTTTGGGATTGACCCGAACTCACTTAGTTGGGTTATATTACTGACTAACGATCGTTGGCACTTAGTATTTGATGAAGTGTCCTGATACGTGAAATCAAAATGGCACCGCTGCCGGGGAGTGACATTGGTTAAAATTCTTTAGTTAAGTTGAATTTTGTTCTCGTTAATTGTATTGAACTTACCTTATTTTTAGTTTTGGTTTTTGTGTTGTTGTCCTGAGTAGAAAATTGGAGCATATCTAGTAGCAACAATGACCCAATGGACCACCCTCCTTTGAGATTGATTATTTTTAGGAATAACATCCTAAATTTCAAACAATTGGACGGCGAGTCCATTTATGAATTGTGGCTAAGGATTAAATCTTATTGCAGCAATGCCCAACTCATGGAATTCCAGAAAAGATGCTTCTGGAATGCTTCTACCGGGGTCTTGGCCCTGAAAATAGAATAGTGGCTGACCAATTCTCTCCACATGGTCTCATCCAGCTACATTATGCTAAAGCAACCCAACTCCTTGATAACATGGCCAAGACCATCTAGGAGAAAGAAAAAGACCAAGAATTGGCCACATTGTTAACCCTGCTGGACTTGGCCAAGAAAGTCATGGAATTAGAAGTAGTGTCCAAGAGGAAGGACAGGTACATCCCCCCTCACGAGCATTGAAATATGAAGAAACAAGAGGGTGGGAAAATTGAAGAGGTCCTCTTACTCATTCTACACAAAGTCGAAAAGCACGACAGAGTTTTGGAAGAGTTAAGAGAGAATGTCTTGATGCTGAACCAGATGACAACCTCTCATTCCATGCTCATTTAGCTACTAGGCTCCCAAATGGACCAAGTGCTATCTCACCTATTCCCAGAGCCGGAAGAGGGATTGCCTTATGAAAATGAGTCAAACCCCACTAACGGAACTTAAATGGGACTTGCGTCGTGCCACGATGTTAACTAAGGCGCTTCTTGGGAGGAAACCCAAGTGTTTTATTGCTTTATTTTTATCTAAGAAATAATGGTGTGTTGATTGTGCAGGTTGAAGTGAGGAATGTGTTTGAAAAGTGCAGGTTGGCGAGCTGAAAGTCTAGTCGGCGCATCGCCGAAGAGGTCGGCAAGCCCTACGTAGACCGCCATTGGATTCAAGACAAAATTTAAATTGGAGTCTGTAAAACTCGGCCAGCCCAGAAGCAACTTGGCGAGTCGCCGACCAGGTCGGTGATTGCGATTTAGTCTGTCGTTTGGACCCCCACATTAACTGGAGGTCCTGTAAAACTTGGGGAGATAAATGCCCACTCGACGTGTCACCGAGTGGGTCAGCGAGCAAAATTAATGTTACCGAATGGGCCAGAACTGAATGGTTTTTAAAGGCCAACTTCAAACTCTTTCACTTTACCTCACTTTTAATCTTCCCAAACTTACACCCGCATAGTATTATCTTTATTTCTTGCATTTTTATCATATTTGAGTCGTTGATTGTGTGTTCGGAGTGGATTACTTTGCCGTCTAGCATTTCAATCTTGATTATTCGGTATCTAAGGTTGGTTTTCCAAACCCTGAGTTTATTTGTAGCAATATTGTACTCAT
Source organism: Solanum lignicaule (assembly GCA_029582545.1). NCBI lineage: Eukaryota > Viridiplantae > Streptophyta > Magnoliopsida > Solanales > Solanaceae > Solanum > Solanum lignicaule. Next base: position 59,119 of record JAJOOF010001288.1, on the reverse strand, counting down.
TTGCAATGATATTATCTTAGTGATGTGTTATGGGCCTCTCTGATCTTAATTGTTTTTGTATGTGCCTGTGTTAATTCAAAAATCTTGCCCGTACTGTTTATATGGTTGAATTCCCGTGATTTTGTGCCTGAAAATTGATACATATTTGTGGGGTTGTGCTTGCATGTTATTAGGTCTAGTCGGGTGAAGTCTAAGTACACTATATTTGTGCCAAATGACATATTGTTCCCAATGATGGACCTGTTGACGTCATTCTTCAGGGCAAAAGTCATCAAATGGCCAAATTTGGCAAAATCGGAAGAAGTCTGAGTATCCCTGGGTAATGAGTGTATTGGGTCTGAGCTTAATTTGATAAGTGCATGCTTTGATTTTGTTTTCGGGGGTTGAGGGATTGAATTTGAGAAGTTGGGTTGAAAGTAGGCACGTTGGGTAGTTTAGCGAACTGGGTCGAGCTCGCCGAACAACTCGGTGGTTCACTGAAGTTGCCCATATCACCCTTAACTTCATGCTAAATGAGTAGTTTGGTTCTGTAAATTTTGGCGAAAAGGCTGAGGTCGCCGAAAGCACTCGGCAACTCGCCAATAGTTTTTCTCGATCGCCCTTTGTCTGCACCCCTGACCTTTAATTGCACTGTAACTTTCGGTGGGTTAATCCTTGCTCGCCGAATGCTGTTGGCGATTCATCAAAAAGACTTCCCATCGCCAACATGCCAAAATTCTCTGAGATGTTTAAGCCAATCCCTTGGCGAGCCCAATCGAGCTCGCCAAAGAGATTCGGCGACTCACCGACCAGTTCGGCGAGTCTGTCTGCAACTGCTTTTTTGTGCTTTAGTTTGAATTATGTCTAAAACTTTTCCTGATGTTTTGCAGACATTGTAAGGACAAACATCCACATGCCACCCCGAAAAATAGCACGGGGTATCATAATCAACGAAGGGGGATCAAATCCTCCCAAATATGAAAGACAAGAGCCTCCAACTGGAGGTCAGAGTAGAGGCAAGAGGCCCGTAATTGAGAGACTGGATGCTGATTCCCGGGCTGCTTTATTTGAGCCTAAGGATGACCAACATTTACAGTCCCAGCAGGATGAGCTCTGTTCTAGATCTTTCCCTGACTCAGCTAAAGTTCCCTCAGCTTCCACCCAAGCAGGTTCAGTACTATCTGCAGCACCTCATGTGGATCCTGTGCCACCGGTTGTCCCTCCTCCCACACTTCTAAGCTGGTTTAAAGGTGATGGATTGTGAACTATTCTCGAGGAGAAGCTGTTTTCCACAGAAGGCCTAGAGGGAAATACTCCAGTGTGAGAGAGATATTGCAGTGGCACAAATTTTAGATTAGCACCAGGCCCCGAGGCCCCTATATTCCTTAATGGGTCCTGGAGTTCTATACAACGAATGGTGACTTGGTTTCGAAGAGCAAGAAGAAGGCCAGCGAGTTCAGCCCGGTTAAGTTGGTCATGGTTTGAGATGTGGAAGTTGGATGCTGCAGAGATATCATAAACGCTGTCCTTGAGAGAGCCACGGGGTTCGAGCATGATTATGAGGGCTTGGGGACAACTCAGTCCCTGGATGACTTGAAGTGTTGGCTTTCCCCCTTCTCTCTGATGTCACCCCGAGATGGATAGAGGAGGGAGTCCAGATCAAGAAGAAGGATTTTGAATGTAGTTTCCCGGTATTGGTTCGGATTCATCAGCAGCTCCATTATGCCTTCACAGAACGAATCCATCAACCTACATGCAAAGGCACCTTGTTTAGGCTCTATCTTAGCGAGGAGGCGGCTCAACTTGGGACTTATCATTGAGCAAGAGATGGCCATGAGGGCCAAGCAGAGGCAGACTTCTCTACCATTCCCAGTCCTAATCACTGAGTTGTGCCAGTGTGTTGGAGTACCCCAGGATGATAAAATAGGTATTGAGGTTACCCAGTATTCCTCCACTGACATTCGGCGCATTGAGGCCGAGTACACTCGAGAGGAGGCTGACAGGAGAAGGCAAACTCCAGTGGATACATCCCCGGAGGTGGATATTGATTTACAGTTATTTACTGTAAATTGCAATTACCCATTTGTATACCTTAGCCCATAATCCAATTAAATCCCAAGAACTCGTCTCTATACTTGTATTTTTGTGTTATTTGTTGTTGTAGCTGATAATTGAAACTAAACCCGCATATTTGACACTTGTGTCACCCCTTAATTTGAAACCGTGCTTCTATTCATAAATGTTTTTACATGTGATTGACTTGAACATATTTGTACTTGGCTCTTGAATATAAAGCATGTACCACTCCCTACTTAGTTTGGTTACATTACTGACTAACGATTGTTGGAACTTAGTATTGGAAGAAGTGTCTTGATATGTGAAATTAATAAGGACTCTGGAGAAGGTAGAAAGAAACATAAGCAACAAAGTCAAGATGTTGGTGGTTGTTCTCTTCGAACATTGGAAGGGAAACAGAGCAGTCTTGGAACTAAAGGATCTGATGCTAATATTCTCTTTCAATGATCACATGTTTTCGTAAGTACCATAAAAGTTGAACGTCATTTCAGGAATAACAATAAATCATCGCATGGAAGCGAAAGGGACTCTAATTTGAGGAAGTTGCTAGAAGGTAAACATCAGAAAAGAATTTACAAAGACAAAGTTTATCAAAAGGGATAGATGTTGTACAAAAGTCGATTGCCATGGGAATGGTGACTTCTTAGCCAGAGAAAAAGATTTCTTTTAAAGAAGTTAGACCAAACTTTATGCAACTTTAGGGGTTCTTAGAAACATGTAGGAAATGACACATTCCAAAGCAAGAGCATACAAATTAATTGGATATTAACTCTATAGAAAACCAATAAGAGTGGTGATCCACTTATGGCAAATGTGGTTATACCCCATATCCAAAAACAAAACGAACCAACAGACTTTCAGAAGTTGTAGGTGCAACCCACGGTTGCCACCAATGGACCATAGGGTGACCCATGGTCCGTCCTGGTGGTCAGTGGATGGCCACCTGCAGCCCTCCCCAGAATCAGCCAAAAAATTACTCTAAGGCATGACCCACGACCAGACCTACGGACCGTAGGTCAAATCACAGACCGTGGCTGAGGTTCGTGGATCGAGGCCTCAGAACCTGGTCTTTGAAGTCGATCAACGGATTGACATGATGGATCATTGATCAGTCTAGGGACATTCGAGCAGTTCGTAGGTGGATACCCTCAGGAACTCCCAGAACCCATCCTCCAATGTCGATCGACGGACTGACACGATGGATCATGTATCAATCCACAGACCGTCGATTAGTTCGTAGGTCAAGACCCTCAGGATCCCCAAGAACCCATCCTCTGAAGTCAATCGACGGACTGACAGGACGGATAGTGGATCAGTCCACGAACCGTTGATCTATCCCATCGGTGGATTAAATATATTTTAAGTGAGGGGTTGTTTGGTCTTTTCCTTATCTGTTGAACACCTAAACTACGTCGTTTAACCCTAAACTATGTAGTTTTGGTCAGTTTTAGCGTAGTAAACAAATTAGAACCTAACGAAATAAATTATTCACCAAAAATTCATCAATCTTAAAGCAAAAATCAGAGAGAAAGGCGAGCAGCCCTCCAAGAACACACATCAAGATTTCTTCAGTTCCAGCCTCGAAATCAAAAGATTTCTCCGTGGATTTTGTCACCAGGTATGTGGGAGTTCACTAGTGGGTTCCTTTCACCCATTAGGTCCCTAGATTTCAGTCAGAATCTTGATTCAATATTATCTAGACCTAGGGTTTCTTGAATGTTAGAGATTGTTGGGTTTTAGCTGTTCGAATGAGCCAAATCAGATTATCATATTGTTGTGTAGTTCCTTGTATGATATACAGAACCTTAGCTATGTAGTTTGTTTAGTTCATGAATTACACATGCTAGGTCAGTTATTTCAAATATACATTCTTCAGTTTACGAATTTCACATTATCAGTCATAATTGTTGCATTCTCAGATTATAAGTCCCCTCTATGGGCATTACATTTTAGTGATCACGCCAGCCATGCCTATTTACCTCTGGTAGGGTATATTCGGTCCTCTCAATGGGGCGTATACATCAGACTTCACATTTAGCTCATGTGGTTTTATGTCGATTATTAGTAGCTCCTTTACAGTCAGATTATATTGCATTGACCATGTTATCAGTTACAGTCAGATCTCTGTCTCAGCATGTTATAAACTTGGTCATTTCATTTAGTTAGTTCATGTTCAGTATTCTTAGTATAGTATCATGATTATCTCTTATCTTTGTTCATATATATGTTTTGATTCATTTATGTTTATTGTTTATCTTTATTCTATCATGCATGCTTAGTACCTTTCAAGTACTAACGCATACTTTGCGCTAAATCATCTCGTGATGTAAGTTCAGGTCCTTAGCTTCCAGATCACGCATAGATTAGTTCTCGATCTTCAGCTCAGCAGCAATGGTGAGTCCTCACTCTCTGAGGATGACAAACATGTTTCCTTCGCTTTTAGTCTTAGTTTCAGTTTTTGCTAGATTTATCTGGGGCATGTCCTAGCACTTCTGGTCAGTTAGAGGCTATTTTCAGACATAGTTAGATTCAGCTTTAGCATTTGAGTTTGACCTTTCATTTGTTGTTAAACTCTCAGCTTTTTTATATTCAAATAGTTTATGGGTATTCCCCATCAGTTTAGTTTATCTTATGATTTAGCTTCCGCACAGTACTTTCCTAATTCAGTTTATTTAGTATGCTTATGATATGGTAGAAAGGTTAGCTTGGGGTCATTCGTTATCCTAGATCCTGTGTCCACGTGCTGAGGGTAGCTTCAAGGTGTGACAACTTGGTATCAAAGCAATAGGTTTAAGAGTCCTAGGATGTCAGAAAAGCTGCTCTAAGTAGAGTCCCTTTCATAGGTGTGAAGTGAACCACATCTAATGAGAGGGAGGCTATGAAGTGTTTTAGGAAAACTTCATTTTCTTGTTACTCTGATTATGCATAAGGTATGATCTAATTCCTTTTTTTTAACTCGAGGTTATGCACTTTCAGATCATGCCTCCTCGTAGAGCTTACGGAAGGAATGTGAATGCCCAAAATGCTAATACAAATCCTCCAATCCCAGATCACTAAGTTTCGAATGCTGAGTTTTGAAACGCCATTTAGCTCTTGGCTTAGAGTGTGACTAACTAGAATAACCAGCAGGTTCCAGTTCCTACAAATGCTAGTGGTGCATCAGTGGTAGCCAAGGTTCGTCATTTTGTTAGGATGAATCCACCAGAGTACTTAGGATCACAGATTCGTAAGGATCCCCAAAACTTCATAGATGAGATCAAGAAGATCTTTGGAGTGATGCAAGTGACTGGGAATGATAGGGTAGAGTTGGCATCCAACCAGCTTAAGGATATAACTCATATCTGGTATACTCAATCGAAAGAGAACAGGGGTACAGATGCAACTCCTATCACTTCGGAATGCTTTAGTGAGACTTTTATGGACAGGTTCTTCCCAAGAGAGTTGAGGGAGGCAAAAGCTTAGGAGTTCATGAATTTGAGGCAAGGTAACATGATAGTCCAAGTGCATGGGCTCAAGTTCACCCAACTCTCCAGGTATGTTCCTCACATGGTTGTCGATTCCAGGGCTCAAATGAATAAGTTTCTATATGGGGTATCCCACTTAGTGAAAATAGAGTGTAGGAATGCTATGTCTAGCAAGTTGAGGGTGATAAGCTTAGGGAACAGTCTAAGGATAATAAGAATGCTAGGATAGGCAAATATGAGTATTCTCAACAGAAATCGGGTGGTGGAAATCACTCACAGTTTTAGCAAAAGTCTTCAGCTCCAGCACCATCATTATCTAGTGTTCCATCTTCCAGGTTTTGACAGGATAAAAAAGGTAGGGCATCAGGCTTTAAGTTGCAGGGGAGTATTTAAGGCACCAGAACCTACCCAACTTGTCCAAAGTGTGGTAAGAACCATTCGGGCAAGTGTCTTGTAAGAAATGAAGGATGCTTTAGGTGTGGTCAGTCTGGTCACATGTTGAGAGATTGTCCTTCTGCTAAACATGGTTAAGGGGGAAATAATAGTAGAGCTCAGTCTACAACTTCAGCAGCAGCAGGTCGCCCGACTCAAGAGGGTGACTCATCTGGTACAGGTGGCAGACAGCGCTAAAACAAGTTGTATACTCTCCAGGCTCGCCAAGATCAGGAAGATTCTCCTGATGTAGTCACTGGTACGTTATGAGTTTTTAACTTAGATGTTTATGCATTGTTAGACCCACGGGCTACTATTTCCTTTGTATCTCCTTATATAGCAGTCAACTTCAATGTTAATCTAAAAACTTTCACAAAACCTTTCTTAGTCTCTACTCCAGTCGGTGACCCAGTTATAGCTAGATGGGTATACATAAATTGCCCTATCACAGTCTCCCAGAAAGTCACCTCAGCAGAGATTGTAGAGTTAGAAATGGTAGACTTCAATATCATTCTACGCATGGATTGGTTACATTCCTGTTATGCCTCAGTCTATTGTAGAACTAGGATTGTTCGTTTTCAATTTCCAAATTAACCAATCTTAGAATGAAAGGGTAGTAGCTTAGCGCCTATGGGTCGATTCATTTCTATCTTAATGCCAGAAAGATGATTTCCAAGGGTTATCTCTATCATCTAGTTTGAGTTAAGGATTCATGCTTCGAAACCCCAACTCTTGAGTCAGTTCTAGTAGTTAATGAGTTCCCGTAAGTGTTTCCAGAAGATCTTCCTATTGTTCCTCCCGAAAGGGAAATCGACTTTGGAATTGACCTCCTTCCAGATACCCAACCTATTTCTATTTCTCCTTACAGAATGGCTCCAGCTGAGCTTAAGGAATGGAAAGAACAGTTGAAAGACCTTCTAGATAAGGGCTTCATCAGGCCCAGTATTTCCACATGGGGTGCACCAGTGTTGTTCGTGAAAAAGAAAGATGGTTCTCTGAGAATGTGCATTGACTATAGGCAGTTGAACAAAGTCACAATCAAGAATAAGTACCCTATACCTAGGATTGATGACTTGTTTGACCAACTTTAAGGTGCTAGTCATTTCTCGAAGATAGACCTCAGATCTGGTCATCATCAGCTTAGAGTCAGAGATAGTGACATCCTGAAAACTGGCTTCAGAATTCGGTGTGGTCATTATGAATTTGTAGTTATATCATTTGGAGTAACCAATGCACCCGTAAATTTCATAGATTTGATGAACAAAGTGTTCAAGCAGTATTTGGACTTGTTTGTTATCGTTTTTATTGATGATATGCTCATTTACTCTAGGAATGAGGAAGAACATACGAATCATTTGAGGGTTGTCCTGCAACTTTCAAAGATCACCAGTTATTTGCTAAGTTTTTCAAATGTGAGTTTTGGTTGCAATCAGTTGCTTTCTTAAGCATATTGTGTCTAGCGAGGGATTCAAGTGGATTCTCAGAATATAAAAGCAGTGAAACAATGTCCTAGACCTACCTCTCCTACAGATACCAGAAGTTTCTTAGGTCTTGCGGGTTATTGCAGAAGATTCGTGGAAAGAATTTCATCCATAGCCTCTCCATTGACTAAGTTGACTCAGAAAAAGGTTATGTTTCAGTGGTCAGATGATTTTGAGAAAAGCTTTGCAGAACAGAAAACTAGGTTGACTACAACTCATCTTTTGACTCTACTAGAGGGTTCAGACAGTTATTTTATCTAATGTGATGCATCCAGCGTCGGCCTAGGTTGTGTGTTGATGCAACAAGGCAAGGTTATAGCATATGCTTCTAGACAACTTAAGGTGCATGAGAAGAACTATCCAACTCATGACCTCAATCTAGCAGCAATAGTGTTTGCCCTTAAGATTTGGAGACATTACTTGTATGGTGTTCACGTAGATGTGTTTACAGACCAAGTTGGCTTGTGTTCCTCAAGGATTATGATATGAGTGTGCATTACCATCCCGGTAAGGCCAATGTAGTGGCAGATGCTCTTAGTAGACTATCTATGTGTAATGTAGCACATATTGAGGAAGAAAGAAAGGGACTAGCAAAAGATGGTCACAGGCTTGCTCGCTTGGGAGTTTTCCCTATAAGCATATCAGATGGTGGTGTAACGGTTCAGAATGAGTCAGAATCTTTATTTGTAGCAGAGGTTAAGGAAAAGCAAGACAATGATCAGATATTGCTTTAACTAAAGAGTGTAGTCCATCAACATAGAGTTGAGGTTTTCTCCCAAGGGGGAGATGGTGTGTTTCATTATCAGGGTCGATTATGTGTTCCTAAGGTGGGTGAGTTGAGACAGAAATTTCTTGCAGAAGTCCATAATTCCATATATTCGATTCATGCAGGTGCCACTAAGATGTACCGTGATCTGCGGTAAGTCTTTTGGTGGAATGGTATGAAAAGAGATATAGCGGATTTTGTGGCTAAGTGCCCAAATTGCCAGCAAGTGAAGGTAGAACATCAGAAACCAGGAGGTATGAATCAAGAGATCAACATTCCTACTTGGAAGTACGAAGTGATGAACATGGACTTCATTATAGGCTTACCTCGTACTCGCAGACAACATGACTCCATTTGGGTGATAGTTCACAGAGTTACTAAGTCTGCGTGCTTTTTGGCTATTAAGACTACAAATTCGGTGGAGGACTACGCCAAGCTTTACATTAATGAGATAGTCAAGTAACATGGAGTTCCTTTGTCTATCATCGCAGATAGAGTTCTATAACGACCCGAGCCTACAACCAGGACGTAACACGGCGTTCACATTTACTACCTTTGCCAGGATGCTTTTGATTTCCTTATTTGACACTTCGACTTGGCCACTTGTTTGGGGATGATATGCGGTTGCTACCTTGTGTTTCACCCCATATTTGTTCAGTGCCATTGAAAACCACTTATTGCAAAAGTGGGACCCCCCATCGCTAATGATTGCCCTAGGAGTGCCAAATCTTGCGAAGATGTAGCGTTTCATAAATTGGACAAAACTTTTTCCTTCGTTGTTTGGAAGTGCGATGGCTTCCACCCATTTGGAAACATAATCTACAGCCACCAAGATATATTTATTTCCAAATGAGCTCACAAATGGGCCCATGAAATAGATCCCCCATACATCGAATAGCTCGACTTCCAAAATAGGAGTGAGAGGCAACTCGTGCCTTCTAGACACTCCACCTTGCTGCTGACATTGAGAGCATTTCTTTGCAAATTCATATGCATCCTTGTATAGGTAATGCCAGTAATAACCACTTTGGAGAACTTTGGCGGCAGTGCGAATACCACTATGGTGACCTTCCACTTGAGATGCATGGCAAGCATGGAGAATTTCTACCGCTTCTTCTTCTGGAACACACCTCCTAATAACATGGTCAGCACATTCTCGAAACAAGTATGGTTCATACCAAAAGTACTTTTTAACGTCGAACATGAATCTCTTTTGTTAGTAAAAGGTCAGCTCATCCAGCATCAATCCACTCACAATGTAATTTGCAAAATCTGCATACCATGGTGTAGGTTTGAGAGATATAGAAAACACCTATTTATCGGGGAAGTAGTCGTCTATGTCGACCTTATGCTTGGCATCTTCCCTTCCTTCCAACCTCGATAACTGGTCAGTCACATGATTTTCACAGCCTTTTCGATCCTTTACCTCAAAATTGAACTCTTGTAATAGTATCACCCACCTTATCAACCTTGGTTTTGTATCTTTGTTCGCCATCAAGTAGCGGAGTGCGGCATGATCAGTGTGTACTATTACTTTAGTGCCTAGCAAGTATGCCCGAAACTTTTCGAATGCATAGACCACTGCGAGCAATTCTTGTTCAGTGACCGTATAATTTCGCTAGGCACTATTCAGAGTTTTTCTTGCGTAATAAATTGGGTGAAATAGTTTGTTGCACTTTTACCCCAACACTAACCCCAATGCCATACCACTAGCATCACACATTACTTCGAAAGATTCAGACCAATCAGGACTGACAATAATCGGGGTGGATACTATTTTTTCTTTCAAACACTTAAATGTGGCCATACAAGCATCATCAAAATAGAACTTCACTTCCTTCTCTAGGAGTTTGCATAGTGGGTGTGCAATCTTTGAGAACTCTTTAATGAACCTTCGGTAAAAACCTGCATACCCCAAGAAGCTGCAAATACCCTTTACTGAAATTGGCCGGGTAATTTCTCAATTACCTCATTTTTTGCCTTACAACTTCTAGCCCTTGTTGCGACACCTTGTGTCCTAGAACAATACCTTCCTTCACCGTGAAATGACATTTCTCCCAATTTAGGACTAGGTTCGTTTCCACGCATCTTTGAAGCACTTGCCCTAAGTGCGGTAAGCATTCTTCAAACGTACTCCCTACGACTGAAAAGTTGTCCATAAATACTTCCATAGAATCTTCGACCATATCCGTAAATATAGACAGCATGCAACGTTGAAATATGGCTGGGGCATTACATAGTCCGAATGGCATTCTTTTGAATGCAAATGTTCCATAAGGGCAAGTAAAAGTGGTTTTTTCTTGGTCTTCCGGTGCAATAGAGATTTGATTGAAACCGGAGTACCCATCCAAAAAATAATACCACCCTCTTTCTGATAATCGGTCAAGCATCTGGTTCATTAAAGGCATTGGAAAGGGGTCTTTTTCTGTCCATGAGTTAAGTTTTCGATAGTCCATGCATACTCTCCACCCAGTCACTGGTCTTGTCGGTACAAGCTCTCCTTTTGCATTTGGGACTACGGTTATACCTCTTTTTTTTGGTACACATTGCACCGGACTTACGCACTTACTATCTGCAGTAGTGTAGATCACTCCCGCATCTAGCCACTTGATGATCTCCGTTTTTACCACCTCTTGCATTGGAGGGTTCAATCTCCGTTGATACTCCACACTAGGTTTACATTCATTGTCAAGCCGAATCTTGTGAGTACAGATGCCAGGGGGAATTCCAACTATATCGGCTATTGTCCATCCAATAGCTTTTATATGCTTTTGTAGTACTTCAATGAGCAATTTAACCTGCCTTTTAAGCAAATCGGCTGTGATAATCACTGGTAAAGTATTATTGGCTCCTAAGAAGGCATATTTGAGATGAAAGGGTATGGCTTTTAACTCCAGATTCAGTGGTTCTTCTGTTGATGGCTTTGCAGGAGGACTTTCTCTATTTTTTAGGTCGATATCCAACTTGATTGGATTCCTTGAATATACTCTTAACCATGATAAGGCAGCTACCACTTCCTCATAGCCTTGAACTTTGGATTCATCATAATTGGCAAGTACAGACTCAAGGGGTTCATTCTTACGCATTAAATGGCTCACACTTGCCACTGCCTCATCTATAACATCCTCAGTAGACACCACATGGATATTACTTGGTTGCTTCATGGATTTATAGATATTGAAGGTCACCTCATCATCCTTCACATGGAACTTCAATTTCCCTCTTTCGACATCTACCAATGCACTCCCGGTAGCTAAGAATGGCCTTCCCAAAATAATAGGGATTTCAGCATCGATCTCACAATCTAGAATCACAAAATCAGCCGGAAAGATGAACCGATCTACTTTTACCAATATTTCATAGAGTATCCCCACTGGGTGCTTGATTGATCGATCAGCCATAAGGAGTCACACTGTGGTTAACTTTGGTTCACACAAACCAAGTTGCTTGTTGATTGCATATAGCAACAAGTTAATGCTTGCTCCTAAATCGCACAAAGCTTTAGCGAATTGGAGCATGCCAATTGTGCACGGGATTGTGAATTCCCCAGGATCTTCTCTCTTAGTGATTGAATCATTTGTCATAATTGCACTGCAACTATGGGGCACTTCAATCGTTTCATAGTCTAAGCTCATTTTCTTTGTAACCAGCTCTTTCATGAATTTGGCATATCCCGACATTTCCAACAATGCTTCCACCAGAGAAAGGTTAATTGATAAGTTCTTGAATACTAACAAAAAAATTTTGAACTTCTCATCTTCATTCTTCTTTTTCAAACGTTGAGTAAATGGTGGAGGTATTTTGGGTAAAAGGTGCGTGAGTTTTTGAACTTGAACATGTTGCTCTGCGTCCTCTTGTGGTTCTTTGGCAAGGTTTTGTGGAATAGGCAATTCTCGTTCCTCTATACCCTAGCTCTCTTCCTGCATTCGAGGGTCCACATACTCCATCACATTCCCTTTTGCCATATTTCCACTACGGGTAACTACAACCAGCCCTCTTTCACTATCTTCTATCAGTGTCCTGGATGTTAATTGAGCTGATAATACACTCAATTGACCTTCAAGCGTTTTGATGGCATCAACATGAGAATTCACTTTACTGTTTAATGATGAAAATTCATCTCTCATCCCTTTTAGCAAATCATCGGAGCCCTCAACTTTATCAAGTATGCGTGACAATAGATCATTTAATCGAGGACTACTTGCACTCCATTTTGATTTAGGGCTTTCACTCAATTGAGTATGGTCTTCCTCATGGTCATCTTGCTCAGCCCAATTGTGACAATATCTCATTGGTCCTTCACTCCTATAATGTTTCCAACCTTGATTTCCGCCCCGTTGTTGATAGCATGGGTGGAAACCCTTATCATATCTTGTGGAGTTCCAACCTTGATTCTCCCCCGGTCTTAAGTATCCGGATGAAGAACCCCCCTCAACTCTTTTGGAGTTCCAACCTTGATTCTCCCCCGGTCTCAAGTAACCAGAAGAAGAACCCTCCTCAACTCGAAATACTCCATACGTCCCCTTTATGTGCTCTTGTATCACTTACATTTGAGACAACATCTTTTTGATGTTTTCGTCCCTCTCCCTTTCTTTATCGAGTTGTTCTTGCATTAATCTGAAGCATAGTGGGAAAACTTGGTCATCTTTTGTGTACCATGCTTGATTTACTCTAGTCATGCCATCTAGGAGGAATGAGGCTACTTCAAATGATTGTAACATTATTCCTCCTTGCACCAGCTGATCAGCTATCCCTTTATTAACCGAATCCAGACTACGGTAAAAGTATTGGAGCAATAACTCACTTGGCAGTCCATGCGTTGGACATTTTCACAAAAATCTCTTAAATCTTGTCCATGATTAGTGAATTGGTTCGCCCTCCTTTTGATTAAAATTTTTAATGTCGTCTCTCAGTTTCATCATCTTTGATGGAAGGAAGAATCTTTCATGAAAAGCCGTAACCAGCTCCTCCTATGTCTTGATGGAGTTCTTTGGAAGCTCGACCAACCACTTAATGGCTCCCCCGGTTAATGATAATGGAAATAAGCGAAGCCGTATGAACTCTTGCGATATATTCTTGAATGACATAAGGGTGCACACTTCTATGAAGCTTCGTATATATTCATACAAATCTTCATGCTCTAACCCTCCATATAAACCTCTTGAATGTATGAGATGGAGTGTTGTGCTTGTAACTTCAAATGTTTCACTTCCGTCTGCTTGTGGAATGCAAATTGCACCCATCTCACCCACTTGGGCAGGTTTGTTCACACTATTAATATCACCAATGTCGTCTCGATGAAAAGCATAACCCGCTGGATGGCCTGCTTGGCAGCTATTTTCGCTGTTCACACTCATATGTCTGTTGAAACACAAAAACACTCAAAACAAAACTAAAAATTAGTGAAGTAATCTACAACTAAGAAGAACAAAAATTCTAAATATAAAAAAATTATCAAATAACACCACTCCCCGGTAGCGGCGCCATATTGATGTTTGCATAATCAAGACAAAACTTCCGATGCAAGTTTCTACGATCGTACAATAGTTTAGTAACCCAACCAAGGGATGGGATTGCTCCTAAGAGAGTGGTTTTGAGAATTAATGGAAAAATAAAACTTAGTTCTAACTAGTTGTAGCAAAAGACATTAACGATTAAAAACATTGTAAATTAAAAGGGGACACAAGAGTGTCAATTAACAATGGGGGGTTTTGTAACTAGTAGGTAAAAAGAGCAAAATAAACGAGGGTTTCTAAGTAATGAGAGGGGATCATTGGGATGTGACAGGAATACGAGTTAAGCTAGATTTTGGGTACATGCTTTCAATAGAAGATTGATAGAATAATTGTGACTAGGCTAGGCTTTAAGGGGGATAAGCTCTCTCTCGAGAAACTTACCTCGTTTCAAATGCATTCCTCTCGGACACCCACTTGCCGCATGAAGACCAGCCTACGCCTTAACCCACTCACTCTCTCGAGCTGAGTGTGTGGACATGGGACTAGGGTTCACTCTCTCGAGCTGATCCTCATGTCAACCCACTCGCACTGGCCATCAATTTAGTAGTCTTAGTTTTACGACCTCTCTCTCAAGCAAGCCAAAAACACATAAATAAACTTGTATTTGCAACTATAAATTCATCCACAACTACTAAACGAAATCACAATCAAACTTCGATTAAACTATCAGCAAGCAAGACCTAGGATGTCTGAATGTCGCACTAAGTAGAGTCTCTTTCATGGGTGTGAAGTGCACCATATCTAATGAGAGGGAGGCTGCGAAGTGTTTTAAGAAAAACTTTACTCTCCTTGCTACTTTTTTCGTGCGTGAGGTATGATTCAATTTCTCCATTCTAATCTGTTGTTATGTGTTTCAGATCATGCCTCCTCATAGAACTTACACATGGAATCCTAATGCATGCAACACTAATGCATTTCCTGTAGTCCCGAACCATGAAGTTACGAATGCAGAGTTTCAGAATGCGATCCAGCTCTTGGCTCAGAGTGTAGCCAACCAGAACAATCAGTAGGTCCAGTTCCTACTAATACTAATGTTGGATCATTCTAGGAATGGATTGGTTACATTTTTGTTATGCCTCAATCGATTGTAGAACTAGGATCGTTCGGTTTCAGTTTCCAAACAAGCCAGTCTTAGAATGGAAGGGTAGTAGCCCAATGTCTATGGGTTGATTTATCTGTTACCTTAAGGCTAGAAAGATGATATCTAAAGGGTATATCTATCATCTAGTTCGGGTTAAGGATTCAAGCTCTAAAACCCCAACTATTGAGTCAATCCGAGTAGTAATTGAGTTTCCAGAAGATCTTCCCGGAGTTCCTCCCGAAAGGGAAATCGACTTCAGAATTGATCTCCTTCCAAATACCCAGCCTAAATCGATTCCTCTTTAGAGAATTGCTCCAGCCGAGCTTAAGGAATTGAAAGAACAGTTGAAAGACCTTCTAGAAGGGCCTCATCAGACCTAGTATCTCTCCATGGGGTGCTTCAGTGTTGTTCGTGAAAAAGAAAGATGGTTCTCTCAGGATGTGCATAGACTATCGGCAGTTGAACAAAGTCACAATCAAGAACAAATACCCTATCCCCAAGATTGATGACTTGTTCGACCAACTTCAGGGTCCTATTTATTTCTCGAAGGTAGAACTCAGATCCGGCTATCATCAACTCAGAGTCAGAGATAGTGACATTCCTAAAATAGCCTTGAGAACTCGGTATGGTCATTATGAATTTGTAGTTATTTCTTTCGGACTAACAAATGCTCCTGCAACTTTCATAGACTTAATGAACAGGGTGTTCAAACAGTATTTGGATTTGTTCGTTATTGTCTTTATTGATAATATCCTCATTTATTCTCGGAACGAGGAGGAGCATGCGACTCATCTAAGAGTTGTTATGCAAACTCTCAAAGATCGTCAGTTATTCGCTAAGTTTAGCAAATGTGAGTTTTGGTTGCAGTCAGTTGCTTTCCTTGGTCATGTAGTATCTAGCGAAGGGATCCTGTCTGGTGTGGTCTTCCGCTGTCCCTTTCCGCTTCACGCAATAGCATGCTCCGAAGCAAGCAGGCTTCACCGGTAGTAGCCTCCTGAATTTGTCGAATAGCTTCTTTTCGGCAAAGCTTACCAATCCTACACTCCTTTCTTCTATGTCTGGTGGAGCTATTCCCAGACAGCCTGAGAGCTGAGTGAGGACCTTATTTGACAAGTTGATTCTCAGAAAATAGAGGCAGTGAAGCAGTGGCCCATGCCCACCTCTCCAACATATATCAGGAGTTTCTTGGGTTTGGCTGGTTATTACCGAAAATTCGTTGAAGGATTTTCAACCATAGCTTCCCCATTGACCAAGTTGACTCAGAAAAAGGTTAAGTTTCAGTGGTCAAATGAGTGTGAGAAGAGATTCTCAAAACTGAAAACTAGGTTGACTACAACTCCCGTTTTGACTCTACTAGATGGTTCAGACGGTTATATGATCTATTATGATGCATTCAGAGTCGGCTTAGGTTGTGTGTTGATGCAGCGAGGTAAGGTTATAGCTTATGCTTCTAGACAGCTTAAGGTCTACGAGAAGAACTATTTGACTCATAACCTCGGGCTTACAGTCGTAGTATTTGTCCTAAAGATTTGGAGACATTACGTGTATGGTGTTCACGTAGATTTGTTCACAGATCATAAGAGCCTCCAATATGTGTTCACCCAGAAAGAGTTGAATCTTCGTCAGAGAAGATGGCTTGAGTTCCTCACAAGGACTACGATATGAATGTTCTTTACCATCCTGGTAAGGCCAATGTTGTAGTTGATACTCTCAACAGACTGTCTATGGGTAGTGTAGCACATGTTGAGAAAGAAAGGAATAAATTAGCAAAAGATGTTCACAGGATTGCTCACTTAGGAGTTGGCCTTACGGACATGTCAGATGGTGGTGTGATAGTTCAGGATAGATCTGAATCTTCATTGGTAGTGGAGACTAAGGAAAAACAAGATAGTGATCTTATATTGCTTCAGTTGAAGGGTGCAATTCTACAGCAGAAAGTTGAGATTTTCTCCCAAGGAGGAGATGGTGTACTTTGTTACCAGGGTCGCTTATATGTTCCTTATGTGGGTGAGTTGAGGCAGCAGATCCTTACAGAAGCCCATAAGTCCAGGTATTCTATCCATCTAGGTGCCACTAAGATGTACTATAATCTACGAGAAGTCTTTTGGTGGAATGGTATGAAAAGGGATATAGAAAACTTTGTGGCTAAGTGCCCTAATTGTCAACAGTTTAAGGTAGAACATTAGAAATTAGGAGGTATGACTCAAGAGATTAACATTCCTACATGGAAGTGGGAACTAATAAACATGGACTTCATTATGGGTTTACCTCATACTTGAAGACAACATGACTCCATTTGGGTGATAGTAGACAGAGTTACTAACTCCTCTCATTTCTTGGTTGTCAAGACTACAGATTCAGCGGAGGACTATGCCAAACTGTACATTAATGAGATAGTCAGGTTGCATGGGGTTCCTTGTCTATCATCTCAGACAAAGGTCCTTAGTTTACCTCTTATTTCTGGAAATCGTTTCTGAAAGGTCCTGGTACTCAGGAAAATCTCAGCACGACATTTCATCCACAGACGGATGGTCAGGCATAACGTACCATTCAGACCTTAGAGGACATCAATTTCAAGGGCAGTTGGGATGATTACCTACCTCTCATAGAGTTCGCCTATAATAATAGTTATCATTTCAATATTCGGATAGCCCCGTATGAGGCACTATATGGGCGTAGATGCAGGTCCCCGATTTGTTGGTTTGAAGTAGGTGAAGCAGCATTGATTGGGACAAAATGAAAAATCATCCTCAAATGCTTAAACATTTGTGAAAAATTTCTTTGTTGTAAAATGTATATATTTTTTGTAGTTAATAGTTTGCTTTGTCACTAAAATGGTTATTACTACCGACAAAATTATACTATCACTAATTATTTTACTTCAATAGTGACGACATCAATTGTCTCTAAAGTTATATGTATTTCGTAGTTGAACAAAATCTAATTTCTTCACTAATGACTATATTTTATATACAAAAAATTATTTTTTTCTTAAATATATTAATTAGGGACAAATTTATTATTATAAAAAAAGTTAATTTTCATGTGCCCATCTCAATTTTGTCGCTAACTATTTTACTTCAATTGGTGACGACATCAATTGTCTCTAAAGTTATATGTATTTCGTAGTTGAACAAAATCTAATTTCTTCACTAATGACTATATTTTATATATAAAAAATTATTTTTTTCTTAAATGTATTAATTAGGGACAAATTTATTATTATAAAAAAAGTTAATTTTCCTGTGCCCATCTCAATTTTTTTTAACCCATCCACAGGAGCTCCCACATATGCTTTCTTGAGGAATTGAACTCACAACCTTAATGTTGGAAGTGAGAAGTGCTTACCATCCAATCAACTCTCTCTTGTCTCTCATTTTTATTTTACAAGTTTTACGGCACCTACGTTGCACGTGCGTATCGTATATATAGTATATGATGTCTGTAAAATAGAATTAATATTACTAAATTAAAATGTTTTTAGTAGATAATTATAATTGAACGGACATAGGACAAGTGTTTTTAAATTATTAATACATATTTTCATAGAGTTACTTTAATTTTGAGATCAAAATGACCAGATATCATTTAAACATTTCAAAATACATTCAAAGTTTAAATATGGGAGAAAGTAACATTTCTTTAATAATATTATTTCTTACTTCACTCAATTTTATAAACAAATCTAACGAACAAAATAGAAAAAAAATATTCATTCAAAAAATGTCACCAATAGCCTTTCCTCTTGAGGTTATGAACATAAATGATGTACATCATTTAAGTACAAATGTTGTATTAAATATTCATACTTGAAATTTAGTATGTGCATGACACTAATAAGGATAACCATAAGTATTTCAATATTTTATCTTTATATGTAACATATTTTTTTTAAATATTATTACTTAATTAATATTTGAGTAAGGCTATCATAGAGAGGTAATTTTACCAAAAAAGTATACTTGATTGTTATCATGAATGATGGTTATATATACTTCAGTAGAATAATTTAATTTTAATATATGAATAACATCATCTATGGTGAAAAATATTTTATTTCATTAAGTTTCTACCTTATCTTTGTGGAATTGCAGTCTTCTCCTATTTTCTGCCGCATACATATCATATATAATTTGTTGTCTAATGAAAGTATATAGTATCTAATAGAAGTTGTATCATGATATAAAATATTAAAATTTTTCAATAATAAAAATTAACAAATTAATAAAATTTAAAGTATTATTTATAGAATCAATAATTTGATTTAAGATCATTTTACGATCAATCACTATTTTCTTATCTATTTTTATATAGCTAGTAAGGAGTGTGTCTTGTGACATAAAAAAAAATTATATGGAACAATACACAGCCAATGAACAAGGAAGACGAAAATATATGTTCATGCTATATTCACTCTAGTGTTTCATTTGATTTAAATTTATTGCCACCAACACTTTACTTTCTCCGTTCATTTTTTCATACATATCTATTAAATAATAATTTTCATCATGGCTATGTTATGATATTATAAGTAAAAGTGAAAATCTATTTTTTAAATAGTGAATTTAACATCAAAATTAATAATTCAATGGACTACGTTGATAACCATTATTTTAGCAAAATTAGGAAGAAACTCCTTCGTTTGAGGGAAAAGAATAAAAAATTAAAAAAAATAAAGAAGAAATATCTTACCCAAATTATATGCCTTTTTTCATATCTATTTAATAATATTGTCTCTCCCACAACTTTTCGTCACTGTTAACTCATGAAAATGGTAAGAAAAACTACGAGTGTGAATTGATGAATGATTTGCTACAATATTTTCACCAACTCTTTCTTATGAGGTACCTCGAATTTCATTGAATTATGAACTTGATCATTTTTTTGCAAATTACACTTGAGATTTTTTAAGAAGAAGAAGAAGAATCGAGAACTTAAAGAAATTGTAGTTTAAAAGTGTGAGGAAACCCCTCTATTTATAGATACCAAATAGTAATATGAATAGGTGTTAATCATGCCTTATCCGAAAATTCACAACCTTTCGAAAAAGTCACTGCTTATTGGAAAAGTCACAACCCTTTGAAAAAGGCACAACTCATCAGAAAAGGCACAACCCTTTAGAAAAGTCACAACCCTTCGAAAAAATTACAACCCTTCGGAAAAGTCACAATTCATTGAAAAAGTCACAACTCGTCAAAAAAGTCACAACCCTTTGATAAAAGTCACAACTCATTGAAAAAGTCACAACCCTTTGATAAAAGTCACAACTTCTGTAGAAATAATAAATTATATGATTATTTATACACATACACAAATGCATGAAATTTACCACCCACAATTCATTCAAATGTAGATTATATTTTAATTAAACTGTATATTTTTTAAAATATCTTTAAATATATTCAGTACGATTCTGTCATTTTATTTATTTATTTTTATAAATTTTAAAAATTATTTAGTACAATTATAAATTTATATTAAATTAAACTTTCGCTTTCTTAAAAAGAAATTGAATAATCGGTTCAATTCGATTAGTAAATCAATTGTTTTGAGAAAAACATCGATACCCATAATTATAGTACTTCACACCTTTGCAAAGTCTAAGTTTGTAAGTCGATGTTATCTCTGTATAGTTGATCTACGTATGTATGTGGAATTGCTATTAAATATGTACATATTTTAGATAGAAGCAAATAGTTTTACTTAGTCTATACAGTTTACCAATCACAAATCAATAGACACGCACAAAAATTAGCACCAAGACTTAAGAACTTATTTTTCTATCATCTTTATCGATGAAAGTGTATCAAATAAAAAATAAAAGTGTTAAACCAACAAATATTAGTGATCTAGTGGTAGAACCCTGCCCCACTCATGGTACTTATAATCTTGATTGTATTTTTCAAATGATGCATTTTATAATTGCGTAATTAAAGAAAATTGATGAATTGAACTTTTTCATTTTTACAAGATCAACCGAATTCGTTTGTTTTAATATTTTTGCTCGCCAAATAACGAATGGAATCTGTCTATTTCTTATGAAGCACTTGTATTATTCTTTTCAGAGGTTGTCACTTGTAATTATGAACAATTGTAGCCAAAAAAAATTGTAGATAGCTGTGAATTTTTTCATAGCATATAGTTGAATTATTCACTACAAATTTTATGTCGTCGCTATTTAACACCTTACATATTTTGTGACAATTTTTTTGTTGTCACTAAATCACAGATTGATTAGAGACAATAAAATATTTATCACCAATTATTTATATTATTAGTGAAGAAAATAAATTTCATAATTAAATCTAAATTTTTATATCTAAAACTTATAATATTTAACTACGAACTCTAATTTGTCGATATTGTAACAACATATTTTTTTAGATAAAAAATTTGTGTCGAAAAATTAATAAATTTTAAGGCTAAAAATATGTTTTCATGAATTAGATACATTATTAGTGACGAAATAATGTGTCATCGATAACTTTAAATTCGTGACTAACACTGCTTAACAAATGACGTCAATTAATATTTTGGTGGGAAACTTTAGTGGACAAAACTTTGCTACGAATTTTTATGTTTCATCACTAAAAGTATGTGTCTCATATATTAAAGCACGAAAAGTAAATTTTGTCACTAAAAGTGAATAATTAGTGACAAACTTGATGTCGTAGCTAATAATTTTGTAGCTATATATCATATTTGTTGTAGTGAATTGGGAAGCAGAAGCAACCATGAAGGCCAAGTATCCTCACCTCTTTCCTTTCGATTTCATTTCAGCTTCAGGTAATAGTTCCTCTCCAGTCTCTCAGTTTACTCCTGCGTAAATTCAGTCTTAGTATCTTGTTCCTTTCAGTTGTTCTTGCATTTCAGCATATTTGCATGTTCTTGGAACTCAGTTCAATTAGATTTCAGTTTCTAGTGCTTAGTGGTAGGGATTGTAGCTCCTTCCCTCCATACTCTTCTAGTTTAGACTTCATTTGAGGACGAATGTTCCAAAGGGGAGATAATGTAACACCTCAGATTCAAAAGGAGCAAATAACAGACTTTGCAGAAACCTACAGGTGCCACCGACGGAGGCCACCCACGGCCTGTGGGTGGGACCATGGACCGTAGGTGTGGTCCGTAGGTCGGCCACCCAGGATTCCCAGAAAATTCATGACCCACGATGGGACCTACGAACCATAGATGGGACCACGGTATGTGGTCCAGGTCCGTGGATCATGACCCTCAACACCCACTTTCTGAAGCCAAATGACAATTGACAGGATGGACTGTCAGTCGACCTACGGTCCGTCGGTCAAGCCCGTCAATGGCCTCGTCAGCTTTTAAGTTAGGGTCATTTTGGTCTTTTTCCCTATACTTTGGACATTTCAACTGTAACATCTCGCTATTTGAAAGAGCTAGGAAGAGTTTGAATTGGAAATAGTCATTTTAGGAAAGAATGAAAAAATCTAGAAATTTGTTCAGTTATGGTAAGTTTGAGTTTTGGGTAAACTTCAAATGACCATAACTCCTAGCTTAGGATGAATTAGGTGTATTTCCAGATACTGAAGAAAATATCTGAGAATTATCTTTCCAACGCCGCCAAGTTTGCGCAATTACGAGTTCGTATGACTAAGAAATGTCCATTTGAATTTGAGATGTTCAAATAAGGAAAGTCTAATCCGGATTTTAGAAGGGCATTATGGTCTTTTCTATACCATATTATTTTATTTAGTTTTTAAGAGTTCAATTGGGGTCTAAACTGAACTTGGTCAGTTTACACTTTTGGAAAAGAGTTAGGGTTTTGAGAGAAGAGAAAAGAAGAGGAGAAAAGAGGACAAGAAGCAAGATTCATCAAGATCGTTCAAGTTTGATTGTGGATTTCGCCAAGGATTCAATCCTATGAGGTATGTGAGATTACATAGTTTTGGGTTAGTTCACCCACGCGCCAATCATGATTCAATTCAACGAAGTATATTGATTTGAAAGTAAATCCTATGAGTTCTTGTTGAAATTTCGTTTGAATTCTTGTTGGTTGGTATTGCTGAAGTTTCTTGAGATGGATTCATGTATTTGGGTGTGAATTCAAGTTGAATCTTGTATATATTGAGGGTACAGTCGATTCTAAGTGTTTGGTGAAAGAACCAAGTTGAAATAGGGGGTTTAGAGTTGAAAAACGAAGGAGAAATGTCAAAGTACACCTCGGCAGGGGCTTGGGGCCTGGGGCGCCGCCCCTCTCAGAGCCCCAAGAGGGAACCTCTGAATTTTGGGCTCTGGGGTGCCATGCCAGCTAGAGCGCCCCACCCCAGCCCTCTGAAGCTTATGTTCTGGCACCCTGCGCCTCACAGAGCGCCAGGGACGCCAGTTCTTCCCATTTTTTCCATTTCTTTCCGTACTAGTTCCTTAGCAACGTACCTATGTTTTCTAGTTGATTCCAACACTCTAAGATACGTCTAAACATCATGAAATCATCCATAAACATTAGATCATGAACCTTGAATCCATACTTCAATTCAAGGAAAGTTAAGAGTCAAGTCAAGAAGTTAAGAATCAAGTCAAGGAAAGTTCATAAAGTTATTAAAAAGTCTTCTACAAACATTTCAACTTTGTTTTAAGACTTAAGCCTTGAGTTATCTAAGTATAAGAGTAAAAGTTCATTTCTTCAAAGATTATACAGGAACTAAGTATTCCCAAGCATTTAAAATGTTTTCACATTTGAACAAGAAAAGGGAGAAAACGATTTCCAAGAGAGCTTTTAAGCTAAGTTTTGAGTAATTATCTCAAACCAAAGAAAGATTTTTGTTTTAAAAACGTATGAGCTAAGTACATTTTGGGAGTAGTATTGAGCACCGATATGGGGACACGAGTTCATAATAACTCAAGTCTTCATAAACCATGTAGCCATCATGGGTAGTAAAGGATCATACTTTTTATATGATTCCTTAGTTCTTTTAAGCATAGACTAGTTGATCCATTAGTTAAGGTGTCCTATATGATGGCAAAGTATAGGACAGTTTTGGCAGCGTGGGCAAGACGTTGTATCACCACTTAGGCTTATAATAGTAGTTGTCGGTTAGAGAAACTCCCACAGTATTACATTACTTTATTGTATAAGTAAGTTGAGTTGTTATTACATTTCTATAAGAAACTGAGTTGTTTTCTACTGTTTTAAAAGCTCTCTATATAATGCATGTGTCTTGTTGCTTTATATTGAGCTAAGTTATTCATGAGTTGAGTAAAGTCAAGCTAAGTGTTTTCTTTCGAATTCCTTTCAAGCTTATGTTATGTTTAGTATTCCCCTCGCATACTCGTACATTCAATGTACTGATGCCATTTGACCTGCATCATTTTATGATGCAGACAGAAGTAACCAGGATCAGCATTCAGCGCCTCATTGATCCAGTTGAGCACTCAAAGTCAGTTGGTGAGCCTCCTTGCTTTCCGAAGGGTTCCTTTTTTATCATTTGCTTTCAGTATTTTAGTTGTTACGATGATCGGTGGCCTTGTCCCGACATCTCTCCTTGTTTTAGAGGCTTCATAGACAGTTAGTAGTTCAGTTATCTTTACATTGTTATTTCTTATGTTGAGACTTGAGTTGCCACTTTGGCCAAGTTGAATGTTTGACTTTTAAACGTTCTAAGTTATTCTATTAAACAGTTGAGTTGAGATGCATTGAATCCTTGTATTAATGCTTTTAAGTCTTCCGCTGAGTAAGTAAGCTAGGCCAAGGGTTCAATTGGGGCCAGCAATGGTTCTCAAGTGCCAGTCCCGCCCAAGGTGTAGGCTCGGGGTGTGACAAACTTGGTATCAGAGCACAGAGTTCAAGATTCCTAGGGAGTGTATGAATTAGTGTCTGTAGAGTCCTAGTTATCGGTGTGAAGCGCGCCATATCTATAATTAGGAGGATGCGACACTTAGGAAACTATCTCACTTCTTTCACAGTCATTTCGTGTGTTAAAGTTAATCTCTATGAAGTTTCTTCTAATTCGTGCTTGCGCATGTTTTCAGTTGATCATGCCTCTACGAAGAGCTGTCTGAGGTCGTTCTGCTAGGAGGAACTTTGAGGAGCAAAGGGTACCCAATGAACCTGAAGTGCAACCCCAAGGGCAAGTCACCAATGTTGAGTTCAGGGAAGCGATAAGAATGTTATGCCAAGCTCTGACTAACCAGGTTGGACAATAAAGAGGGAGTAGACAGGAAGTGGTTGATACTTGGAGGATCCGAGAGTTCTTGAGGATGAATCCTCCAAGTTTCACTGGTTCAAGCACTTCTGAGGATCCAGAGAACTTTATTGAGGAGCTGCAAAAGGTATTTGAAGTTATGCACGTTGTCGATACTGAGCGAGTATAACTAGATGCATATCAACTGAGGAATGTTGCTAGGACTTGGTTTGACTAGTGGAAGAAGGGTAGATCTTAGGGAGCACCACCTGCGAGTTGGGCTTGTTTTGAGGATGCCTTCTTAGGGAATTTCTTCCCCCGCGAACTGAGAGAGGCCAAGGTACGAAAGTTTCTCACCTTTAAGCAGGATTCACTAAGTGCTCATGAGTATAGCTTAAGGTTCACCCAACTTTCCTGATATGCTCCGAAGATGGTTGCAAATATGAGAAGCAGGATGAGTCTATTTGTTGCTGGGTTGTCCCATCTATCGAGCAAAGAGGGCAAGGAAGCTATGCTAATAGGAGACATGGATATAGCAAGGTTGATGGTCTACGTGCAGCAGGTTGAGGAAGAGAAGCTAAAGGATAGGGATGAGTTTAGGAACAAGAAAGCAAAGACGGGGAATGAGCCCGGGCAGCAGAGAAACAATGTGAACCGTGCATCCTCTCAGCAAAAGCTAAAGGGACCTGCTCCATCATATGGTAGTGCACCTGCACCCAGAAACAAAGGTGAGTATAATAGTTAGAATTCACAGCACCTTAGAGCCAGACCTTCACAGTCTCAGGGTAGTGTGGCACAAGGAGGTAACTGGGCTCCTGCTTGTGCTAAGTGTGGTAGAACCCACCCAGGTAAATGTCGCGATGGTTCCATAGGTTGTTTCCAGTGTGGACAAAAGGGTCATTTCATGAAAGAGTTCCCTAAGAATCGGCAAGGTAATGGGAATCAGGGCAATAAAGCCCAATCTTCATCAGTTGCTCCACCAGACAGGGCTGCACCTAGAGGAGCTACTTTCGGTACTGGCGGAGGAGCAAACCACCTTTATGCGATCACTAGTCGTCAAGAGCAAGAGAATTCTCCAGATGTTGTCACTGGTATGATCAAAGTCTTTACTTTTGATGTTTATGATTTGCTAAAACCAGAAGGAAGTTTATCTTTTGTAACCCCTTATGTTTCAATGAACTTTGATGTCCTCCCTGAGAAACTTTGTGAATCCTTTTGTGTTTCTACACTTGTTGTGGAGTCTATTCTAGCTGAGCGAGTATATCTTGATTGTGTCATTTCCATCAATCACAAAGACACCGTGGCTAATTTAACTAGGTTAGACATGGTAGATTTTGATGTCATTCTAGGTATGGACTGGTTTCATGCTTGTTATGCCTCCATTGATTGTAGAACTTGGGTTGTAGGTTCCAAATTCCTAATGAGCAAGTTATAGAGTGGAGTAGTAGTTCAGCAGTACCTAAGGGTCATTTCATTTTGTACCTAAAGGTGAGAAAGTTAGTTTCCAAGGGTTGTGTCTATCACTTAGTCCGAGTTAAGGATTCCAGTATTGAGACACCTTCTATTGAGTCAGTTCCAGTTGTGAGAGAGTTTCCAAAAGTCTTTCCTGATGATCTACCTGGAGTCCCTCCTAATAGAGAAATAGACTTCGGTATAGATGTCCTTCCAGATACTCGTCCTATATCTATTCTGCCATATAGAATTGCACCAGCAGAGTTGAAAGAGCTAAAAGAACAGTTGAAAGATCTCCTTGATAAGGGTTTTATTCGACCAAGTATCTCACCTTGGGGTGCTCCGGTCTTGTTTGTAAGGAAAAAAGATGGTTCCCTTAGGATGTGTATAGATTACCGCCAGTTGAACAAGGTTACCATCAAGAACAAGTATCCTCTTCCGAGAATTGTTGATCTTTTCGATTAGCTTCAGGGTGCTACTTGTTTCTCTAAGATAGATCTTAGATCGGGCTACCATCAGTTAAGAGTAAGGGAATGTGATATTCCAAAGACAGCTTTCAGGACCCGTTATGGTCACTATGAGTTCCTAGTCATGTCCTTTGGTTTGACCAATGCACCTGCAGCGTTCATGGACCTTATGAATAGAGTGTTCAAGCCTTTTTTAGATATGTTTGTTATCGTATTCATTGATGACATACTAATCTATTCGAGGAATGAAGAAGATCATGTTAGTAATCTCAGAATAGTTCTCCAAACTCTAAAGGATAGAGAGTTGTATGCCAAGTTCTCTAAGTGTGAGTTTTGGCTTGTGTTTATGGAATTCTTAGGCCATATTGTGTCTAGAGAGGGAATTAAAGTTGATACCCAGAAAATAGAGGCAGTTCAGAATTGGCCTCGACCCATATCTCCAACTAACATTAGGAGTTTCTTAGGTGTGGATGGCTATTATAGAAGGTTCGTAGAGGGGTTCGTGTCTATTTCATCCCCTTTGACCAAGTTAACTGGGAAAACAGTGAAATTTCAATGGTCTGAAGCTTGTAAGAAAAGCTTTCTGGAATTGAAAAAGTGGTTGACTATTGCCCTAGTATTGACCTTACTAGAAGGCACGCAAGGCTTTGTTGTTTATTGTGATGCATCTAAAGTTGGTTTGGGTTGTGTGTTGATGCAGAATGGCAAGGTTATAGCTTATGCCTCTAGACAGTTGAAAGTTCATGAGAAGAATTACCCCACCCATGATCTAGAGTTGACTGCCGTAGTATTTTCTTTGAAAATATGATGCCACTATCTTTATGGTGTTCATGTAGATGTGTTAACCGATCACAAGGGTCTTCAGTATGTGTTTACTCAAAAAGAGCTTAATCTCAAACAAAGGAGGTGGTTAGAATTACTCAAGGATTATGACATGAGTATTCTTTACCACCCAGGTAAGGCTAATGTTGTTGTTGATGCCTTGAGCAGGTTCTCTATGGGTAGTATCGCCC
Organism: Solanum lignicaule; assembly: GCA_029582545.1. NCBI lineage: Eukaryota > Viridiplantae > Streptophyta > Magnoliopsida > Solanales > Solanaceae > Solanum > Solanum lignicaule. Next base: position 31,247 of record JAJOOF010001288.1, on the reverse strand, counting down.
TTTTGAGGAAGATAAAGAGAGTTAGCAAAAGATGTGCATAGACTTGCATGATTGGGACTTCGACTAATGGATTCCATGGAAGGAGGAGTTGTGGTGATGAATGGGGTTGAATCTTCATTAGTGTCAAAAGTGAAAGAAAAGCAAGACCAAGATCCTATTTTGCTTGAATTGAAGGCAAATGTTCATAAGAAAAAAGTAATGGTTTTTGAACAAGGGGGAGATGGTGCACTGAGGTATCAAGGTAGGTTGTGTGTACCAAGGGTGGATGATCTCCAAGAAATGATCATGGAGAAAGCTCGTAGCTCCAGATATTCAATTCATCCGAGTTCCACAAAGATGTATCGTGACCTGAGAGAAATGTATTGGTGGAGTAGTATGAAGAAGGGCATTGCAGAATTTTTTGCTAAGTGTCCGAATTGCAAACAAGTTAAGGTAGAGCACCAAAAGCCTGGTGGTTTGGCTCAGAATATAGAGATTCCAGAGTGGAGGTGGGAGATGATTTATATGGACTTCATCACAGGTTTACCAAGGTCTCGCAGGCAACATGATTCTATTTGGGTGACTGTTGATCGAATGACCAAATTAGCCCACTTTTTGCCGGTAAAGACTACCCATGCAGCAGAGGATTATGTTAAGTGGTATATTCAAGAGGTAGTTACATTTCATGGGGTGCTAGTTTCGATTATTTCAGACAGGGGTGCGCAATTTACTGCACAGTTTTGGAAATCTTTTCAGAAAGGTTTGGGTTCAAAGGTGAACTTAAGTACTGCTTTTCATCCTCAAACAGATGGTCAAGCAGAGCGCACTATTCAGACTTTAGAAGATAGGTTGAGGTCATGTATGATTAATTTCAAGGGGAATTGTGATGATCACCTACCTCTCATTGAGTTTGCATACAACAATAGCTACCACTCTAGCATCCAGATGGCTCCTTATGAAGCTCTTTATGGGAGAAGATGCAGATCTCCTATTGGGTGGTTTGAAGTTGGTGAAGCAGGGTTGATAGGACTAGACTTAGTTCATCAAGCTATGGAGAAGGTGAAGGTTATTAAATGGAGATTGAAATCAGCCCAGAGTCGTCAGAAATCCTACACTGATGTTAGGAGAAGGGAGTTAGAGTTTGAAGTAGATGATTGGGTCTACTTGAAATTTTCACCCATGAGGGGTGTTATGAGATTTGGTAAGAAGGGAAAGCGTAGTCCCCGGTATATTGGTCCTTATCGGATATCCAAGAGGATTGGAAAGGTAGCTTATGAGTTAGAGCTACCACATGAGTTAGCAGTGGTTCATCCGGTATTTTACATTTCCATGTTGAAGAAGTGCATGAGAGATCCTTGACTTATCATACCAACTATAGATATTGTTATCAAGGATCGCTTGTCTTATGAGGAGATTCATGTTCAAATTCTAGATCGTCAAGTTCACAAGTTGAGAACAAATGAAGTAGCATCAGTCAAAGTCCTTTGGAGGAATCAGTTTGTTGAGGAAGCTACTTGGGAAGTTGAGGAAGATATGAAGAAGAGATATCCATATCTCTTTGAATCTGGAAAAGCTCCAAATCAAGGTACCAATCCTTTTCTTGGTATTTATTTATAAGTTATCATGTTATTTTTGCATTTTGATTGTTGGGTGTTTGAACTGAGTGATTGATGTTACACCCTTAGCTTTTAAGAGTAATCTCATTCGAGGATGAATGTTCCCAAGGGGGAGATATTGTAACATCTCTCTATTTGAAAGATCTAGGAAGAGTTAGAATTGGAAATAGACATTTTAGGAAAGAATGGAAAACTGTGGAAATTTGATAAGTTATGGTAAGTTTAAGTTTTGGGTCAACTTCAAACGACCATAACTCCTAGCTCAAGATGAATTAGGTGTGTTTCCAGATACCGTAGGAAATATCTTGGAATTATCTTTCCAACGCCGCCGAGTTTACGTGATTTCGAGTTCCTCTGAGTGAGATAGGCCTTTTTGAAGTTAGGTTGTTCAAATAAGGAAAGTCTAATCTGGATTTTAGAAGGGCATTATGGTCTTTTCCATACCCTATTATTTTGATTCATTTTTAGGAGTTTAATTGGGGTCTAAACTTAACTTGGTCAATTTAAGCTTTTGGAAAAGAGTTAGGGTTTTGAGAGAGAAAAAAAAATAGGAGAAGAAGCAAGATTCGTCAAGATCGTTCAAGTTTGATTGTTGATTTCGCCAAGGATTCAATACTACGAGGCATGTGATATCACATAGCATTGGTTTAGTTCACCCACGCGCCAATCATGATGAAATTCAGCGAAGTATATTGATTTGAAAGTAAATACTATGAGTTCTTGTTGAAATTTCGTTTAAATTCTTGTTTGTTTGTGTTGTTGAAGTTTCTTGAGATTCATTCATGTATTTGGGTGTGAATTTGAGTTGAATCTTGTTTATATTGAGGGTATAGTTGATTTTAAGTGTTTGGGGAAAGAACCAAGTTGAAATAGGGGGTTTAGAGTTGAAAAATGAAGGAGAAAAGTTGAAGTGCACCTGGGCAAGGGCCTGGGGCACCGCCTCTCTCAGAGCCCCAAGAGGGAACCTCTGATCTTTGGGCTTTGGGGCACCACGCCAGCCAGAGTGCCCCTCCCCAGCCCTCTGAATTTTATGCTCTGGCGCCCCGTGCCTCTCAGAGCGCTAGGGACGCCAGTTTTTCCCATTTTTCCCACTTCTTTCCGTACTAGTTCCTTAGCGACGTACCTATGTTTTCTAGTTGATTCCAACACTCCAAGGTACGTATAAACATAATGAAATCATCCATAAACATGAGATCATGAATCTTGAATACATACTTCAATTCAAGGAAAGTTAAGAGTCAAGTCAAGAAGTTAAGAATCAATTCAAGGAAAGTTCATAAAGTTTTTTAAAAGTCTTTTACAAAGGTTTCAACTTTGTTTTAAGACTTAAACCTTGAGTTATCTAAGGATAAGAGTAAAAGTTCATTTCTTCAAAGATTATCTGGGAACTAAGAGTTTAAAATGTTTTTACATTTGAACAAGAAAAGGGAAACACCGATTTCCAAGAGAGCTTTTCAGCTAAGTTTTGAGTAATTATCTCAAACCAAAGAAAGAGTTTTGGTTTAAAAACATATGAGCTAAGTACATTTTAGGAGTAGTATTGAGCACCGATATGGGGACGCGAGTTCATAATAACTCAAGTCTCCATAAACTATGTAACCATCATGGGTAGTAAAGGATCATACTTTTTAGATGATTCCTTAGTGCTTTGAAGCATAGACTAGTGGATCCACTAGTTAAGGCGTCCTATATGACGACAAAGTATAAGACAGTTCTGGGAGCATGGGCAAGACGTTGTATCACCACTTAGGCTCATAGTGGTGGTTGTCGGTTAGAGAAACTCCCACAGTATTACATTACTTTATTATATAAATAAGTTGAGCTGTTATTGCATTTCTTTAACAAACTGAGTTGCTTTCTACTGTTTTAAAAGCTTTCTATATACTGCATGTGTATTGTTGCTTTATATTGAGCTAAGTTATTCATGAGTTGAGTAAAGCCAAGGTAAGTGTTTTCTTTCAGATTCCTTTAAAGCTTATGTTATGTTTAGTATTCCCCTGTCATACTCGTACATTCAATGTACTGATGCCATTTGGCCTGCATCATTTTATGATGTAGACACAGGTAACCAGGATCAGCATCCAGCGCCTCGTTGATCCGGTTGAGCACTCAGAGTCAGGTTGTAAGCCTCCTTGCTTTCTAGAGGGTTCCTTTTTATCATTTGATTTCAGTATTTCAGTTGTTAGGATGATCGGGGGTCTTGTCCCGACATCCCTCCTTGTTTTAGAGGCTTCATAGACAGTTACTAGTTCAGTTGTCTTTACATTGTTTTTTCTTATGTTGAGACTTGAGTTGCCACTTTGGCCAAGTTGAATGTTTGAATTTTAAACGTTCTAAGGTATTTTCTTAAGCAGTTGAGTAGAGATGCATTGAATCCTTGTATTAATGCTTTTAAGTCTTCCGCTGAGTAAGTAAGTCAGGCCAAGGGTTCACTTGGGGACAATAATGGTTCTCGAGTGCCAGTCCCGCCCAGGGTGTAGGCTCGGGGTGTGACATAAACTACGTCATTTTACACATAAACTACGTCGTTTCAGTCAGTTTTAGCCTCGTATTCCAGTCAGACTTTACTCTAAGTTGTTCATTCACCAAAAATTCATCAAACTTAGAGCAAAAGTAGAGAAAAGGGTAGACCAAACACTTCCAAGAATGCCGCAGGTTTTCTTCAGTTCTATCCCCGAAATTGAAGGAATTCTATGTAGATTTCCTCACCAGGTATGTGGGATTTCACTAATTGGTTCCTTTCACCACTAGATCCCTAGAATTCAGTCAAATTATCTTGTTTAGACCTAGGGTTTCTAAAACATTGAAGAATTGTTGTGATATAGCTGTTATAGTGTTCCAAATCAAATTATAATGTTTTCGTGAAATCGTTGCTTAGTTCTTTGCATGAAATTTCAGAACCCTAGTGGTGTAGATTCTCTTAGTTCATGAATAACACTTTCTAGGTCAGATATACATGCTCCAGTTTCGAATGTAACATTGTCAGTTCTTAAATGTTCCATTCTCAGATTTGCAAGTGAAAATTTTGAGCTATCCAGTATTTCAATTATGTTGTGTTATACACATTTCCAGTCGGGAGTAGGCTTAGCACCGAGTTGAACTAGGGTTCAGCGTACCCTCATAGTCCCAAAACTATATGCCCCATAGGTTTATAAGTCCCCTTTGTGGGCATCAGATTTAGTGATCACACCAGTCATGCCTTTATACCCCTAGCAAGGTATATTGGGTCCTCTCGATGGGGGCGTATACATCGGACTCCACGGTTAGCTCACGTGGTTTTATGTCCATTAGTAGTACCTCCCATAGTCAAACTCTAGTGCATTTGACTAGGTTTTCAGTTATACTTTAGTATTCAGTCTCAACATGTTATGTTAATAATCAGTACTTGGTCATTGCATTCAGTTCAGTTTATTTCAGTATATTTCAGTATTACTATTATGTTCAGATTATGTCATTGCTAAGTATATGTTTTGTTCAGCTTATATGTTGGTTCAACTATTATCCATATCCTACATGCTCAGTATATTCCAAGTATTGATGCATACTTTGCGCTATATCATTTCATGATGTAGCTTCAGGTACTCAGCATCCAGATCACACTTAGATTGACTTATCAGTCCGTATGCAGCAGGTTCAGTGGTGAGTCCTCATTTTCCAAGGACAATAGACATGCTTCTATTTCAGTCTTTTATTTCAGTATTTCAATTTTTTCTAGAGTTAGTTGGGGGAATGTCCTAGCAACTCTAGTCAGTTGAGGTTTTTTTAGACATAATATTAGATTCAGCTTTAGTTTTTGAGTGATTGTTCAGTATCACTAAACTCTTAGTAGTTTTATATATAGTCAGACCAGTATTTAGGTATTTCCCACATTCAGTTAACTATTGTTTTAAGCTTCCGCATAGTATCTTTTATTCAGTTGTTTTAGTATACTTATGATGTGCCAGTTTAGAGTTAGCTTGGGGTCACTCGTGATCCTAGGTCCCGTGTTTACGTCATGGGGGTAGCCTCGGGGCATGACAGTGAAGTAATATATTTTGTGGGAAAGGAATCCTGAATTTGATTCTCCTTTCTTTCTTTTTTTGTTTAGCTTGGAGCCCAAGTTTTATTTTCTATAAAAACTTGATTATTTTTCATGGTTTAACCATCCCAAAACTCATAAATCATTTTAAGAGTAGAGAGTTAAAAGAGCAATTTTCTTAGGTGTAATTGGAATATATCTCTTTCTTTGTTAATAACATAATGACAATCGTTCTTTTGTGGATGTAGAATCAGTTTTATCCGAACCACGTTAAATTTTGTGTTCTTTGTTTTATGTTTCCTCTAACATATATTTGTTTTATACCAGCCTTAATCTTTAGAACTTTCCTCCACTATTTCAGTAAAATACACTAGAAATCTTTAGGAATAACAATGGGAAAGGACACAAACGTGGCAGGGCATGGGTTTAATGTGGCAGAGTAGGACAATACTTAAACGGAGTAGGATAGGATAAAGCAAGTCAAAACTAATATTTTTATAATTTTAATAGGGCAAGACATGATAGTGCACGAGTTTGCTAACCTCAACATCAAGTCTTGCATGTCTCATTTTTCTCTACACACAGACAAAACTTCATTAGCATATATCGTTGTAGTTTTCTTTGCTTTCAAGTATCTTATTAAACAGTAATCACACACATTAATCTTCTGGTTATTTATTTATTGAAAAATAATTGATTTTGTTTAATTAGTCAAACAATTCATCATCAAGTATGACCATGGCGGCTGGAACTATCTTCCCATTAATGTCGTTTTGTTTAGTTAATATTTTCACTTTCATATTTTCATAACATGATGCAATACATTAGTAATTTTATACTTTATTGTATAACTATATAGGAAAAACAAATCAACACTTACATGAGTTAGGCCGGGACATGGCTTAGCAAAACGTGGCAGAGCGAGGCCTAATGTAGTAAAAATTATAAATGGTTCAAGGTAGGGCAGGTTAAATCTTAGCTTTTCACGCTCTAACCGCTATATCGACATTCTTAAAAATCTTACTGTTAAACTTCATGGAATAGTTCTGTAACACCTCAAAAAAAGACCTAGAAAAAAATTGCAGAAAACTACCTATAGCAGTTAACCATGGCAGGGTTCACGGGCCGTGATAGGGTCCAGGCCCGTTGACCTTCCCGTGGTCATGACTTGGAAGTCACCAGGCCCAGACGTCAGACCACGGGCACCTTCACAGTCTGTGGCCCTGACGACGGGCCGTGGTGGCGTCCGTGACATCTAGGTAGTAGCCTCCCTAGCCTAGACCTCAGACACCCCTCGACCAAGTAAGGACCACAGGGACCTTCACGGTCTGTGGTCTTGAAGAGGGGTCATGGCGGCGTCCGTGAAACCTAACCAATAGACCTCTAAATCCTGAGCCACCAAACCTCAGCCCAAGTGAGGACCACGAGGACTTACATGGTCCGTGGGCCCTCACACGGGCCGTGGTAAGGCTCGTAAGACAGACCCTCAACTCAGTAGTCACCAAGTGAAGACCACGACCCACATCATGGCCCGTGGTCCCTTTCATGGTCCATGAGGGTGGCCGTGGTCAGCCCCGTCTGCAACTTAAGTCAGGGGTCTTTTGGTCTTTAACTATTTCGTTGGACCCCTAAACTACGTCGATTTAACCCTAAACTACATGATTTTGATTAGTTTTAGCCTAGAAACATAACTAGAGCTTACCTAAGTTAGTTTTATCATCAAAAACTTAGAAGTTAGAAGAGAAAGAGGCGAGCAACCCTACTTTAAGAACGCAGCAAGGTTCCATCAGTTCCTACCCAGAAATCGAAATATTTCTCCGTGGAATTCATCACTAGGTATGTGGGATTTCACTAGTGGGTTCCTTTCGCCCATTAGGTCCCTAGAATTTAGTCAGATTCTTGATTCCCTATTATTAACTAGACCTAGGGTTTCTAGAACTTCAGCAGATTATCATGAATTAGTTATTTATATGTTCCAAATCAGATTATCATGTTATTACTTTGTTTCTTGCATGAATTTCAGAACCCTAGCTTGGTAGTTCTTTAGTTCTTGAATTACAAATACTAGCTCAGATATTTCCACATTTCAAATATACATGCCTCAGATTTCGAATGCATTACTCTCAGTATATTAATGTGCATTCACAGTTTGCATGTCAGTTTTGAGATATCCATTATAATACAGAAATTTAGTCATAATGTGTTAATCATTTAATCTATTGGCAGTAGCATAATACCGAGTTGGGCCAAGGTCAGTCACCCATATATTCCCAGAACTACGAGCCACGTAGGTTGTAAGTCCCCTCTATGGGCATCATTTTAGTGATCACGCCAGCATGCCTCTACACCTTTGGCCGCGTGCTTTGGGTCCTCTCGATGGGCCATATACATCGGACTCCATATTTAGCTCATGTGGTTTTATTATCGGTTATTAGTAGCTCCCACAGTTCAGTCAGACTCCATTGCATTGACCACATTTAAGTATAATCAGTATTCAGCATCAACATGTCTAAATTTTGTCATGGCATTCAGTTAACTCAGTATTCAGTATCTATGTCATGTTCAGATTATACTCTTGTTTTATTTCTTGTTCAGTTATATGTTTATTTCAGCTTTACTCTATCATGCATGCTAAGTACCTTTCAAGTACAGACACATACTTTGTGCTACATCTTTTTGTGATGGTTCAGATTCTCAGTATCCATATCACGCTTAGATCGATTCTCGATCTCCAGTTCAGCAGCATCAATGGTGAGTCATCTTTCTTCGAGGACAATGTCATGTTATCTTTTCATTATTTTAGCCTTTTAGTTTCAGTTTTGCTAGACTTAGCTGGGGCATGTCCCAGCACTTCTAGTCAGTTAGAGGCTATTTTCACACATAGTTAGATTCAGCTTAGTATTTGAGTTTGATTTTCTTTTGAATTAAACTCAGATTTGATATTCAATTTTAGTATATGGGTATTCCCCATTATTCCAGATTTATTTATGATTAGCTTCCGCATCAGCTTTATTTCTCAGTGTATCTTTAGTATGCTCACGATTATGCCAGCAGGGTTAGCTTGGGGTGACTTGTGATCCTAGGTCCCGTGTCCGCATCTCGAGTGTAGGTCGGGGTGTGACAAACTTGGTATTAGAGCCCTAGGTTTAAGAGTCCTAGGATGTCTGAAGTCGCACTAAGTAGAGTCCTCTTTCATGGGTGTGAAGTGCACCACATCTAATGACAAGGAGGCTACAAAGTGTTTTAGGAAAAATCTTCATTTTCCTTTGTTACTCTTATCGTGAGTAAGGTATGATCTAATTCCATTCTAACTCGACGTTATACGTTTCAGTGATCATGCCTCATCGTAGAGCTAACGCCAGGAATGCGAATGTCAGGAACGCAAATGCAGCTCCTTCAGTCCTAGATCAAGAAGTTTTGAATGCAGAATTCTGGAATGTCATTCACAGAGCGTTGCCAACCAGAACAATCAATGGGCTCCAGTTCCGGCAAATGCTAATATTGGGTTAGCTGCAGCTAGAGTGCGAGATTTTGTTAGGATGAATCCACCAGAGTTCTTAGGATCGGAGATTGGTAAGGGTCCCCAAAACTTTATTGATGAGGTCAAGAAGATCTTTGAAGTGATGCAGGTAACGGGGAATGATCGGGTTGAGTTAGCATCTTACCAACTTAAGGATGTGGCTCATATCTGGTATACTCAGTGGAAAGAGAACACGGGTACAGATGCAGCTCCTATCACTTGGGATTGCTTTAGTGAGACCTTCCTGGACCAGTTTTTCCAAAGAGAGTTAAGGGAGGCGAAAGCTCATGAATTTATGAACTTAAGGCAAGGTAGCATGACAGTCCAAGAGTATGGGCTCAAGTTTACCCAACTCTCTAGGTATGCTCCTCACATGGTTGCTGATTCCAGGGCTCAGTTGAATAAGTTTCTATATTGAGTGTCAGAATTGGTGAAGACAGAGTGTAGAAATGTTATGTTGCTGGAAAATATGAGCATTTCTAGGCCCATGACTCATGCTCAGCAGGTTGAGGGTGATAAGCTTAGGAACAGGCTAAGGAGAACAAGAAGGCTAGGACCGGAAACTATGACTATTCTCAGTAGAAATCGGGTAGTGGAAATCACTCGCAGGGTCAGCAAAAATTTTCAACTCCAGCATCTTCATCAGCTAGTGTTCCGTCCTCCAAATTCAGACAAGATTAGAAGGGTAGGGCATCAGGCTCTAAGTCTAAGGGAAGTGTTTCAGGTACCAAAACCTACCGAACTTGCCCTAAGTGTGGTAATAACTATCTGGGTAAGTGCCTTGCAGGAAAGGAAGGAATCTTTGGATGTGGTCAGTCTGGTCACAGGCTGAGGGATTGTCCTGCTAAATAGGATCAAGGAGGCAATGGTAGAGCTCAGTCCACAACTTCAGCGACACCAACAAGTCGCCCGACTCAGCAGGGTAACTCATCTGCTACTGGTGGCAGACAGCGCCAGAACAGGCTCTATGCTCTTCAGGCTTGCCAGGATCAGGAAGATTCTCCTGATGTAGTCACTAGTACATTACGAGTCTTTGATCTCGATGTTTATGCTTTATTAGATCCAGGGGCTCTTTCCTTTGTTACTCCTTATATAGCAGTTAAGTTTGATGTTAGCCCAGAAACTCTCTCAGAACCTTTCTCAGTCTCTAATCCAGTCAGTGACCCAGTTATAGCTAGACGGGTATACAGAAATTGCCCTGTCATAGTCTCCCATAAAGTCACCTCAATAGATATTGTAGAGTTAGAAATGGTAGAATTCGATGTCATTCTAGGCATGGATTGGTTACATTCCTGTTATGCCTCAGTCGATTGTAGAACTAGGATTGTTCGTTTCCAGTTTCCAGATGAACCAATCTTAGAATGGAAGGGTAGTAGCTTAGCGCTTATGAGTCGATTCATTTCTTACCTTAAGGCCAGAAAGATGATCTCTAAGGGTTATCTCTATAGTCTAGTTCGGGTTAAGAATTCAAGCTCTGAAACCCCAACTCTTGAGTTAGTTCCAGTGGTTCATGAGTTTCCACAAGTGTTTCCAGAAGATCTTCCCGGAGTTCCTCTAGAAAAGAAAATTGACTTTGGAATTGATCTCCTTCCAAATACCCAACCTATTTCTATTCCTCCTTATAGAATGGATACAGCTGAGCTTAAGAAATTGAAAGAGCAGTTAAAAGACCTTCTAGATAAGGGCTTCATTAGACCTAGTATTTCTCCATGGGGTGCACTGGTGTTGTTCGTGTGTAGAAGAAATATGGTTCACTTAGGATGTGCATTCACTACAGGCAGTTGAACAAGGTTACTATCAAGAATAAGTATCCCATCCCCAAGATTGATGACTTGTTTGACGAACTTCAGGGTGCTAGTCATTTCTCAAAAATAGACCACAGATCAAGTTATCATCACATCAAGGTCAGAGATAGTGACATTCCGAAGACAGCCTTCAAAACTCGGTACGGTCATTATGAATTTGTAGTTATGTCATTTGGACTAGCCAATGCTCCTGCAGCTTTCATAGATTTGATGAACAGAGTGTTCAAGAAGTATTTGGACTTGTTTTTTATCATCTTTTTTGATGATATCCTCATTTACTCTTGGAATGAGGAAGAACATGTGAGTCATTTGAGAGTTGTTCAGCAAAATCTCAAAGATCGCCACCTATTCGCAAAACTTAAAAAGTGTGAGTTTTGTTTACAATCAGTTGCTTTCCTTGGACATATAGTACCCAGCGAAAGGATCCGAGTGGATTCCCAGAAAATAGAAGCAGTGAAACAATGGCCCAGACCTACCTCTCCTGCAGATATCAGAAGTTTCTTAGGTATAGCGGGTTATTACAGAAGGTTCATGGAAGGATTTTCATCCATAGCCTCACCATTGACTAGGTTGACTCAGAAGATGGTCAAGTTTCAGTGGTCAGATGATTGTGAGAAAAGCGTCACAGAATTGAAAACTAGGTTGACTACAACTCTTGTTTTGACTCTACCAGAGAATTCAGATGGTTATGTGATTTATTGTGATGCATCCTGGGTCGGCCTAGGTTGTGTGTTAATGAAAAGAGGTAAGGTTATAGCCTATGCTTCCAGACAACTTAAGGTGCATGAGAAGAATTATCCGATTCATGACCTCGAGCTTACAGCGATGGTGTTTACATTCAAGATTTGGAGACACTACTTGTATGGTGTTCAAGTAGACGTGTTCACAGACCATAAAAGCCTTCAGTATGTGTTCACCCAGAAAGAGTTGAATCTTCGCCGGAGAAAATGGCTTGAGTTCCTCAAGGATTATGACATAAGTGTGCATTACCATCTTGGTAAGGCAAATGTAGTAGCAGATACCCTTAACAGATTGTCTATGGGTAGTGTAGCACATGTTGAGGAAGAAAGAAAAAAGCTAGCAAAGGATGTTCACAGGCTTGCTTGTTTAGGAGTTCATCTTATGAGCATATCAGATGGTGGTGTGATAGTTCAAAATGGATCAAAATCTTCATTGGTAGTGGAGGTTAAGGAAAATCAAGACAGTGATCCAATATTGCTCGAACTCAAGGGTGCAATCCATCAACAGAGAGTTGAGGTATTCTCCCAAGGGGGAGATGGTGTGCTTCGCTACCACGATTATGTGTTCCTAACGTGGGTGAGTTGAGACAGCAGATTCTTGCATAAGCCCATAAATCCAGGTATTCTATTCATCCAGGTGCCACTAAGATGTACCGTGATCTGTGGGAAGTCTTTTGGTGGAATGGCATGAAGAGAGATATAGCAGATTTTGTGGCTAAGTGCCCCAATTGTCAGTAAGTGAAGGTAGAACATCATAAACCAGGGGGTATGACTCAAGAGATCAGCATTCCTACTTGCAAGTTGGAAGTGATCAACATGGATTTCATCAAAGGTTTACCTCGTACTCGCAGACAACATGACTCCATTTGGGTGATAGTTGACCAGTCACTAAGTCTTCTCGATTTTTGGTGGTCAAGACTACAGATTCGGCAGAGGACTACGCCAAGCTTTAAATTAATGAGATAGTTAGGTTTCATGGGGATCCTTTGTCTATCATCTCAGATAGAGGTCCTCAGTTTACCTCTCATTTCTTGAAGTCATTTCAGAAAGGTCTTGGTACTTAGGTTAATCTTAGCACAACATTTCATCCACAGATGAATGGTCAGGCAGAGCGTACCATTAAGACCTTATAGGACATATTGAGAGCTTGTATGATTGACTTCAAGGGTAGTTGGGATGATCACCTTCCTCTTATGGAGTTCGCCTACAATAATAGCTACTATTCCAGCATTCAGATGGCCCCTTATGAGGCATTGTATGGGTGTAGATGCAGATCTCATATTGGTTAGTTTGAAGTAGGTGAAGCAGCCTTGATAGGGCTAGATTCAGTCCGTTATGCTATGGAGAAAGTGCAACTCATTAGAGATAGACTTAACACAGCACAAAGTTGCCAGAAGTCTTATGCAGATGTAAGGAGAAGGGAACTAGAGTTCCAAGTTGATGATTGGGTTTTCTTGAAAGTATCACCTATGAAATGGGTAATGAGATTTGGCAATAAAGGGAACCTCAGTCCTAGATATGTAGGCCCTTACAAGATTCTAAAAAGGATCGGTAAAGTGGCTTATGAGTTAGAGCTGCCAACAGAATTAGCAGCAGTGCATCCAGTCTTTCACATTTCACTATTGAAGAAGTGTGTGGGTGATCCAGCATTTGTAGTGCCATTAGACAGTGGCTGTGAAAGATAGTCTTTCTTATGAGGATATACCAGTTGAGATTCTTGATCGTCAGGTTAGAAGGTTGAGAAACAAAGAAGTCGCTTCAGTCAAGGTTTTGTGGAGGAGTCAGTCCGTAGAGGGAGCTACTTGGGAAGCAGAAGCAGCCATGAAGTCCAAGTATCCTCACCTCTTTCCTTCTGATTCCACTCCAGCATGAGGTAATAGTTCCTCTTCAGTTTTTTCAGTCATTCATGCGTAGAATCAGTCTTAGTATAATGTTCCTTCAGTCTGTACTTGCATTTTCAGCATATTTGCATGTTTTTGGAACTTAGTTCAGTTAGAAATCAGCTTCCAATGTTTAATGGTAGGGTTGCATCTCATCCCCTCCATTTCAGTTAGTTTAGTCTTCATTCGAGGATGAATGATCTCAATGGAAAGATATTGTAACACCTCGAAAACCAGACCTAGAAAAATATTGCAGAAAAATACTTGTAGCAGTGAACCACGGTAGGGTTCACGGGCCGTGAAAGGGTCCACGGTCAGTTGACCTACCCGTGGTCATGACTTGGAAGTCACCAGGCCAAGACGTCAAACCACGGGTACCTTCACGGTCCATGGTCCTGGTGGCGTCCATGACGTCTAGGTAGTAGCCTCTCTAGCCTAGCACTCAGACATCCCTCGCCCAAATAAGGACCACGGGGACCTTCACGGTCTGTGGTCCCTCACACGGGCCGCGGTAAGGCTCGTGAGATAGACCCTCAGCTCAGTAGTCACCAAGTGAAGACCATGACCCACTTCACAGCCTGTGGTCCCTTTCACGGTCTGTGAAAGTGGCCGTGGTCAGCCCCGGCTGCAACTTATGTCAGGGGGATTTTGGTCTTTTCCTATTTCGTTGGACCCCTAAACTACATCGTTTTAACCCTAAACTATGTTATTTTGATTAATTTTAGCCTAGAAACATAACTAGAGCTTACCTAAGTCAGTTATATCATCAAAAACTTAGAAAATTAGAAGAGAAAGAGGAGAAAGAGGCGAGCAACTCTAGTTCAAGAACGCAGCAAGGTTCTATCGGTTCTAGCCTCGAAATTGAAAGATTTCTCTGTGGAATTCGTCACCAGGTACGTGGGATTTCACTAGTGGGTTCCTTTCGCCCATTAGGTCCCTAGAATTCAATCAGATTCGTGATTCCCTATTATTAACTAGACCTAGGGTTTCTAGAACTTCAGCAGATTATCATGAATTAGTTATTTATATGTTCCAAATCAGATTATCATGTTATTACTTCGTTTCTTGCATGAATTTCAGAACTCTATCTTGGTAATTCTTTAGTTCTTGAATTACACATGCTAGCTCAGATATTTCAATATTTCAAATATACATGTCTCAGTTTTTGAATACATTACTTTCAGTATATTAATGTGAATTCTCAGTTTGCATGTCAGTTTTGAGCTATCCAGTATATTACAGAAATTCAGTCATAATGTGTTATTCATTTAATCTATTGGGAGTAGCATAATACCGAGTTGGACTAGGGTCAGCCACCCGTATAGTCCCAGAACTACGAGCCACGTAGATTGTAAGTCCCCTCTGTGGGCATCATTTTAGTGATCACGCCAGCATGCCTCTACACCTTTGGCCAGGTGCATTGGGTCCTCTCGATGGGGGGTATATATCATACTCCACATTTAGCTCATATGGTTTTATTATCTGTTATTAGTAGCTCCCATAGTTCAGTCAGACTCCATTGCATTGACCACATTTCAGTATAATCAGTATTCAGCATCAGCATGTCTAAATTTGATCATTGCATTCAGTTAGCTCAGTATTCAGTATCTATATTATGTTCAGATTATACTCTTGCTTTATTGCTTGTTCAGTTATATGTTTATTTCAACTTTACTCTATCATGCATTCTCAGTACCTTTCAAATACTGACGCATACTTTGTGCTACATCTTCTTGTGATGTAAGTTCAGATTCTCAGCATCTAGATCACGCTTAGATCGGTTCCCGATCTCCAGTTCAGTAGCATCAGTGGTGAGTCCTCATTCTTCGAGGACAATTTTCATGTTATCTTTTCATTATTTTCAGTCTTTTTGTTTCAGTTTTGCTAGACTTAGCTAGGGCATGTCTCAACACTTATAGTCAGTTAGAGGCTATTTTCAGACATAGTTAGATTCAGCTTAGTATTTGAGTTTGATGTTTCTTTTGTATTAAACTCTCAAATTTGATATTCAATTTTAGTATATGGGTATTCCCTATCATTTTAGATTTATTTATGATTACCTTCCGCATCAGATTTATTTCTCAGTGTATCTTTAGTATGCTCATGATTATGCCAGTAGGGTTAGCTTGGGGTCACTTGTGATCCTAGGTCCTGTGTTCGCATCTTGGGGGTAGCTCGAGGAGTAGTAAGTTTAAAAATGTTATAAACATATTTGTATTATAGTGAATATCTATTATGTGGAGTTCATTAGAGAAAAGTTAGGATCCTACTTGGGCACCAAGTTAGATTTCCCCTATAAATAAATGATTTTCCTTTATTATAAAATAGATCTATGAATCCCTAAATATCATTCAAGAGGAATAAGAAGTCTTATATTTTCTCCCTACAAAGTCCTTTTTATTTTATTTAGTTTCATAACACGGTATCAGCACGAGATTCTACCATTGATGTTTGCAATCGTTAGGTTAAACAGTATAAAAAGTGGTCTCATTGAATAAGGTATGTTTCTTATTATCTTTTGAATTATTTGAGAGTTGCTATGTTTAGTGAATCAATGAGAAAATTATTGTTTACCGAATTACAGAAAGAATATATTCATATACTCCGACCCAACTATTTTTGTGTTGTAATAATATCTTTGGGTATAGTTATAAAACACAGTAATTTTGAATACTTCCCATTTATTTTGTCTATTTTATTCATCTCGTTCTGCATGGCTTTATATGCCATATTCGTATAAAATTATAAATGTTGTCATGTCCAGTACTTTGTGCCTACTTAGTGGTCCTATATATGGATAGTTTGGTTCATCATGCACTTTGGTCTATTAGAGTATTTGTTAAGAGGTTAAGACGATGAATTCATGTTCAATCGCACCAAGAGGGTAAGACGATGGACACTTGTCCATTAGTACCAAGAGGGTAAGTCATCAGGTTCAAGTCTTGGTGAACCATGATGATAATATGTTGGATTCAAACCCCATCAATTTATGGCTTAATTGCATTTATATGGGTAAGACATTGGATTTAAGTCCCAATGCACTATATTGATGATATATTAACTATTAAAGCAAACAATGTGCTTTAATCATGAAACTTATTCCATTGAAACCGCTTCACTCACTCAAGTGAATGTAATAGTAGTGCATAATATGTCTGAAAGAAGACAAATGATTGAATAATGCACATGAACATGTAATGAGGTACTAAAGCTATCATAATTGATATACTCAGATTATTGTGTTCTATTCATGAATAATGAGAACTTTTGTTAAATGCTATATATATAGATTCATTCACTAAATGTGGTAGTAGTGCATAATATGCCTGAAAGAAGAGACATGATTGAATAATGCACATGCATGTGGAATGAGGTACTAAACTATCATAAGATAATATGCTTAGATGATTCTGTTCCATTCACGAAGAATGAGAAATTTTGATAGATGCTAAAAATATAGATCTATTATCTAAACTGAATGAGGTGTATACCAACCATGCTAGGCATGAAAAAAGGTAAAGGTCGTGGACATGGTATCTCCATGAATGTCTCTGGGCAGTATAGAAAATTTCTCGACTTTATCTTTTGACTTGTATTGAACAAGAACTAGATCGTCTGGGACATCTTGAGCCTATAATAATGAGACGAGTTATAGAAAATTCAATTGGAAATTGTCAATACCCGAGACTACCCCCTTGACGTAACACGAGACCTAGCATCACGAGTGACCCCAAGCTAACCCTGAGTCTGGCATATCATAAGCATACTATAAAAGTTACTGAGTAAAACATGTACTATGTGAAAGCTAAAATAGTGGATATCTAAAAATGGGAGAAAACCCAACTAGTCTGAATATATAAAACATACTAAGAGTTTAATGATAACTGAAACAACCACTTAACAACTCAAGATGAATCTACTACTATGTCTGGAAAGCCTTTAACTGAGTTGAGTTGCTGGGACATGCCCCCAGCTAACTCTAACAAAACTAAAAACTGAAAGTAAAGATTAAAATGAAAGTATGTCTATTGTCCTCGAAATATGAGGACTCACCACTGAAGAAGCTGAATGCGTACTGAGAATCGATCTATGCGTGATCTGGATGCCAAGTACCTAAACCTACATCATGAAAGGATGTTGCGTAGAGCATACATCAGTACTTGGAATGTACTGAGCAAGCAGGATATAGATACTAAGCTGAACAAATATATGAGTTGAACAAAGCATAACTAAGCAATGACATAATCTAAGCAAGAATATAAATACTGAAACATAACTGAAAATCTAAGTCAAATGCAATGACCAAGTACTATACATGAAGATAACATGTTGAACTGTATACTGATATAAATGTTGAAAACTTGGTGAAATGCACTAAGAGTCTTACTGTGGAAGCTACTATTAACCGACATAAACCACGTGAGCTAAACATGGAGTCCGATGTATACGTCCCATCGAGAGGACCCAATATACCTTTCCAGGGGTATAAAGGCATATCTATGGCGTGATCACTAAAATTGATGCCCAACAGATAGGACTTATAATCGTACGGGGGCACGTAGTTCTGGGACTTAAGGGTACACAGAACCCTAGTCCAACTCAGTGCTAAGTCTACTCCCAACTGAATATGTATATGACTGAAATGTAACTTAAATACTAAATAGCTCAAAATACTGGCATGCTAACTGAGAATTCAACATGTATATACTGAGAATGTGACATTCGGAATTTGGAGCATGATTATTTGTTTAACTGACCTAGCAAGTGTAATTCATGAACTAAGAGAATCTACACAAACTAGGGTCCTAAGTTTTATACAAGGAATTAAGCAAACTTTCCAAGAAACATGCTATTCCGATTAAGGATAGTACAACAGTAAAATTACAACAAATCTTCATGGTTTTAGAAACCCTAGGTTTAAACAAGATATGGAGAATTAAGGAACTGACTAAATTCTAGGGACCTAGTGGATGAAAGGAACCCACAAGTGAAATCCCACAAACCTGGTGACGAAATTCACAGAGAAATCCTTTGGATTTTGGGGCTGAAACTTGAAGGACACCTCTCCTTGTTCTAGGGAAACTGATGCCTCTTTCTTCTCTTTTTGCTCTAAGTTTTCATGAATGAGGGTTCTGGGTAATGTTTGACTAGAATATTAGGCTTAAACTGAGTAAAATGAAGTAGTTTAGGTATTAAACGACATAGTTTAAATGTCAATGCATAGGGGAAAAGACCAAAATGACCCTGACTTAAAGTTGGCGAGGGTCCATCCATGAGGCCACTGATGGACCATCGATGGGACCACGGCCCATAGTGGGATCCGTGGTGCACCATGCTGGCTGGCTGTGAACTACGAGTAGGTCAACGGACCGTGGTTCCTTTCACGATCCGTGAACCCCTGTGTGGTTCATCAAATTTCATGTTGTTCAATCAGTTGGGTTTCTAAGGTGTTACAGACATCCATTAAAGAACTGAAAGATTTTTGTAAACGGTAATTTTCTTATATTGCTTATTATCAAGGTAAGTTAATGGTGAAATCATCAGCGACAAAAGTTGAGATTAAGTCCCCAGCGTTCTTGAGACGTATACTTGGGATATTTGAGGACCTATTCACCCACCTAGTGGGTTATGTAGATACTTCATGGTCCTAATAGATGTTTCTTCTTGATGGATTCATGTGTGTCTATTATCATCTCACAACTTGGCGTTTGCGAAATTGTTAGCACAAATAATACGATTACGTTCACAGATTTCTGATAATCAGATTAATCAATTCAGTGATGGGATCACGACTCACTTCTACAAGAGATAGAGTAATTGAGAAGAACTAAATTTAAAATTTACTTCCAAAGTGATATAGTTGAAATTTGAGCATATAATAGTAAATTCGAAATTTACTAATGCAAAAGGTACATATCATGGTAAACTCGATGTTTACTAGTACAAAGAATTCTATTAGTTAGCATGAAAGAATATGACCATCTGAAATATGTGAATATTAAATATTCAACATATATCGAAGAACTAAAATTCTTCAAGAAATGTTTTTGCTTGTCCTCGTGATAAGTTGATTGGATCAACTAATGTTGGGACTAAATCCCTAAATTTTGAAAGTATAAAAGATTAATATGGGCCCCTTCACCTGTCATGTGATATTTGAAATAGATGCACCTATAAGATAATCACATGTGCGCGTGCTTGTTGTCAACCTGTAGTTTAATATTTGCAAAATTGTGTGTGCAAGATAATTGAGTTAAGAGCACAACTTTAAAAATAAGTAATCAAGACGATTCATCTTGATAAATATACAAGCTGATGTGACATTAAATGCCTCAAATAAATAATCAATCATTGCTTATGAGAACAAAACTTTATGGTTTGAAATATAATATATTGCATACAAAAGTAATTGTATGTGTTAGACCAATAAATTATGATCAACTTTTTTCATAATTGATTTATGGCTAGGGACCAAATATTTTCCATCTAACAATATTGATGTATGGTATTTGATAATGAATATACTATGATGCACAAAGATGGATTCTACTAAATAGATTGAGATGTATGTTAGTTTATCTAACATAAGGGGGAGATAAGAAGTAACCAAGAGTTGCAAATGCTCCTATCGAATATATCTAAAGCTCAGGGTCTATTACATACATGAAACATGATAGACCAATTGATTCTAAATAAATTAATCCTTGAAAAGGGGGAAGGAATAAATTATTGAAATGATCATAAATGAGAAGGTAATGTGGTCTTGAAGAGTATATGACATAAAACTTTTTGAAACCTCATAAGAGAGGTAGGTACCTGAAAATATTGAAGGGATGATATCTCAATAAGTTATGTCATATTGTGAACCGACACAAAAATGATATTTTGTCGATCATATCTTTGATACAATGTAGCACAATATTGTAAAAGATGATGAGGATATGAATTCTAAGTCTATTAAAGTATACTGAAGTAGAAATATTTATTAAGTGAAAAGTGGAATAATGTATCTCGGTAAGCGTAAAGCTTATTTGACTTGCAGTCTAGACACTAGAAGATGTCATAAATTTAATATTGAATGTTGTCACTTGAAAAATTGATATGAAAATATCTTAAGGATTCAAAAATGCATGAAACATATATTAGTTATTAGAAAACTTGTTTATAATCTTCATATTGATTAAATCAATCAAGAATCTTTTGTATTGTTATACAAGTTGATAAATTGAATTGAAATTGTTGAAGAGTTTTCAAAAGGCAATAGATTATTTTCTTAAATAAGTTGAACTGAGGAACTTGCAGAAATTTTTTAATCTCGAAGGATTATTCATAAAAGCATATAGAAGGAAGCACATTTCGTCAAAGCTTTTCTACACACATGAGCTCCCAAGAGTGGTGATAGTAACATGCAACAGATTTATCCAAGTAATGATATGGTTGATTTATTCATCAAGTCTCTACCTACTACCATTTTCGAGAAGATTGTATACAAGCTTAGAATCAAGTCTTTGGATTGATATTCATATTAGAGGGAGTTAATACGCGATGTGCTCTTTTTTCCTCACAAGGTTTTGTCCCATTGGATTTCTTTGTAAGGTTTTTAATGAGGCATCCATAATGTGTATTATTAGATATGTGTACTCTTTTTCCTTTACTAAATTTTTTTTAATTGACTTTTATCTAGTACGATTTTAACAAGGCATATAATCTATCAAATAAACATTCAAGGGGGAGTGTTATAAATATATTTGTATTATATTAAATGTCTATTATGTGGAGTTCGTTATAGAAAAGTTAGGATCCTACTTGGGGCCAAGTTAGATTTCCCCTATATATAAAAGGAGTTTCCTTCATTGTAAATCAGATATGTGAATCCCTAAATGTCATTCAAGAGGAATAAGCAGTCTTCTTTCTTCTCCCTACTATCTCCTTCTTCTTATTTTATATAGTTTAATAACTAAAAATGAATTAACACCTAATTCCCATACAACTAACTTCAATCTTTTCACCTGTCACGATTCAAGAATGAATGTGATGGCACTTGTCCTTTCCCATCAATACAAGTCAACCTCAACCCAACAAACAAGAAAGAAAAATGAAAAACAACATAATCAAGAACAAGATAAAACGAAAAAATTATTCTTCTATTAAAACCCCAAAATTCGGTTGTCACGTATACATGCCACTTAATACATACAGGCGGAATTAAGAAATAAATATAAGTCTCAATCTTTGTTTCTCAAATAGAACAAAGTGTTAGAAAAGGAAAAAGTGGGTCCGCCAAATGACAAGCAACTACCTTTTCAAGTCCTTGACGAGCCTCGAGATCAATAGAAGGAAAAAGGGATCACACGGGTCTGGGCTCGGAACCTACACAAGTGTAGAAGCAAGGGAGAGTACCAACAACACCGTACCCAAAAAGCAACCTAATAAACAAAAAATTAGCTAGAAATCGAATACCCCTTACACTCCAACCAAACCTCCTCAAACTACAACCGGCACAGAAATCAGCCCAACCTATACACGACTCATAGGGCCAATATTCAAAGTTCAAGCTTCATAAATCAATATTCGAACAAGTCAAATAGGTCAATCTCAATGACAAGTGGTTTAGTCACACATAACTAGCACATCAATTACAATTCACAAGTAAGTCACAAATAAGTATCAAGTGTATCAAGTCACAATTATCATCACTAGTCGGAACCATTTCTTATAGACTTATAACACTCATCGGTAAAGGCCTTTGCATGATAACACTCATCGGCAAAGACCTCGACATAATACAATCGCCAGAAAACACCTCGGCATCACAGCACTCACCGGCAAAGACCTCGACATAATAACACTCACCAGCAAAGATCTCGGCATAATAACACTCATCACATGTCTCATCACAGTGTTCAATTATCAAAGCACACAAGAAATATCACACCACATAGAAAAGACAACGATTTGTACAATTCAAGTCCACATTCATGCCTTCAACTTTTTCATCAATCAATCAATAAGGGTTACATTAAGACTATTCACGTCATCATGTTCAACACATAGAATTTTTCATTTCAAACCATTTTTATTCATTTAGATATAACAAGTGGACAATTTAAACCCTTCATCTCATTCCTATTACTCCCATCACACAATCAACAAAGGAAGCATACAAATTCAAACTAGAATACAAATTTTAGGAATCCACTTGCCTTAAATCAATCAACAATCACTCCAATAGTTGAGTCTTCCCCTTCTGAATCACTTTCGAAGCCACACAATCTATAAATAAGCAAGTATATACAATCACTTTCTGGAAACAACAACACCACAACCATTCCCTTGAAAGGTGGGTCAACGTTTGAATCCAAAATTTCATACTTGAAAATATTACTCAAGGTTTTAGGATCTCATTAGTGAAAATCTTCTTGAAAAAAATCTTAAAAACAATTCAAAATCTCAATTTTAGCTAAGAACTTGGATTCTTGAAAACCCCTCATTATTTACCAATAAAAACCTCATATTTTGATGTTAAAACTCATAATTAATAAATGGAAAATGAAGGTTTAGGATCAAGAACACTTACCCAACTGATATAGCATAAATAATCCTTTCAAAATCTGCCACCAAGGGTTTCCAAGTTCAAAAATGATGAAAATGGGGCTTAAACCCTTAAAATGGCAGCAAAAACCCTTTCAGATATCGCAAAGGGTAAGGCTTAATCCAAAGAAAGGTAAGGCTCAAAGGGTGTTCAAGAGAGTTTCACACGCTCACAGGTAAGTCACAAAAAGAAGTATATGTCAAATTGGCTCACACTCTTTAAAATTGCCTAAGATCATCTCAAGAGTACACCTTTCTAAATCGATCAGACTAATAGGGAAAATTCTAGGTTTATTCATGCAAGGTTCAAAGTAGGCTAATCACACAAGGCATCGATACTTCAGTCAAACAAGACTAGACACGTTCGCTAGTGTGTAACGGTCATCACAAGAGAATCAATTTGATAAATGGCTAGTCACAACGATATAAAAAGAGTGCACATATTGTCTATGTAACTTCATTTGGCCTCGTCGTAGCCGTGCATTCATGTTTGTTCAATTGAGAGCACTATTCAAGTCATCGGTATTGATCGAAACTGAGACTTAAATTTTTGCAAAAGAACAGCCACTTTCAACACAAGAGGTGGCGAAATTTTTTTGAAAGGATCAAAATTATTTTGCAATTAAAAACAACAGGAGCCATAAGCTCAAGCATCCACAAAAAGCAGTATTAAAATGATTAAAAACAGACAACCCAAATGTATACAAAAACCCAAGCATCCATAGCAAGCAAATAAAGGTGAGCTTCACCCCACCACAATCAAAAATATTTGTCCTCAAATTTATAACAATAATCCAGAGGTCAAATTAAAGAAAGACAGAGATAGGGCTAGAGAATAATCCTAGTTAGGTAGTTGTTTTGAGTTGGAGTCCTTCAACAGATGTCACGTAAAGCCGAAGTTATGTTGGGGGCATTTGGTGCATTGCCGAGTGATTCATCAAGCTCTGTACAGCTTTTCTTAACATTCCAATGCGTCCATCTTTAACCCACGCTCTCGAGTGATTAATCAGCTGCCTTTTTATGTGTTGGCCTACATCTTATCCAATTTGTTCCCAATCGGTGACAACGTTTTGGCTTCTGGAGATCCAGTGCTTCGCCAAACAAATTTTACTTCCCCGAGTTTTATAGAACTTCTCAGCAATTGTGGATGTTCTAAAGGCGGTGACCATCGGGATCACCGATCAGGTGGGCGAATCGCCGAAACTTTCCTGAGCTCAGCGATTTTTACTGACTCCAGGCTCAGAGGATGCCTTGAGTCAAATGGCGAAATATCATTAATCGTTGACTTCTTCAGCGACTCGCCAACTGGGTCTGTTGCTCGCCGTTCTGCACCTCTTTGTCACCTACCATACTTCAATCTATAAAACTAAGACACTATTATTTTACTAGTACACAAATATAATATGGGGTTTTGGGTTGCCTCCCAAACAACGCCTTAACTAACGTCGTGGCACGACGCAAGTTAAGACTTTAAGCTTCATAGTTGGAGCCACCCACATCATGCTTGGGTAACCCTTGGTTTTCCTGTGCGTGAACATGAGGTAATGCCTGCTCCATAAGATTTTCTAGCTGCTGGACAGCTTTGGAGTGAGACCTAATTATGCGTTTTATGCCTTCAGTGTCTTCTTTCAGTTCATCCAACGCTCCATCTTGCTCACTCAACTTGAGTAGAATGGTTGAGAGCATTTTCTCAATGTGTTCCACATCCTTGTCCCTATAACTCTTTCTTTCACCAAGAGGGGCATATTTATCCTTATTTTTTTGCACTGAGATTCGATTTTCATCGCACTCTTGGCCAATCCATCCACCTGTGTCTTCTGCGTGGCCAGCATAACATTTTTCTCAATCTCTCGCTCAGCTTCAGCTATGTGATCTAGCAACTGAGCCACCATCATGTAGGGAATATGTGCAATCCCTCATGGAATTAGTTGATCAAGTAACTATTTGTTTCTGGGGTAGAGGCTTTTGTAGAAACAATCCAGTAGAACCATGTCAAGGATGCCATTATTTGGTCCTTGAGCTATTAGCCCTTTGAATCTTGCCCACGATTTATGTGTTTGTTCTCCCTCCAACTGCTTGAAGGTCAGTATGCAATCTCGGATCCTCATTACCTCTAGTGGAGGAAAATCCATTGATTTGTGGGTGCTTATTCAACCTAGTTACACCTTACTTCAAAACACAACTTAATAGAGTAGGACCAAGAGTAAGATTAGTAAAACTACAGCTAAACCAGAACGAAAACTTTACTTAACTAAAAATTATCAAATAACACCAGTCCCCGGTAGCGGCGCCATTTTGATGCTTATCATGACCAACGACACTAACCTACGGTATGAGTGTCTACGATCGTCGATAATATAGTAACCCAACCAATGGTTGGGGTCGTGTCCCAAGGGAGCGGTTTTGAGAATTAATAAACAATTAGAATTTCATTCAAGCAAGTCTTAGTTAAAGACATTTGCGATAAAAGACATTGTAAATTAAAGGGAGTGACACAAAAGTGTCAAATATCAAAGGGGGTTTTGTAACAAGTACTAAAGCAGCAAAATAAACAAGAAAATCAAGTATGGGGAAAGGTTCTTGGGATGTGACCACAATACAAGTTGAGAAAAATTGTTGGGTACATGCTTTCGATAGGAAATTTTGCAAGACAATAGTGACTAGGCTAAGCTTTAAATGGAAATAAGTTCCCTCTCGAACAACTTACCCCGTTTCAAAGGTGTTCCTCTCAGACACCCATTTGCCGCATGAAGACCAGCCTACGCCTTACCCCACTTACTCTCTCGAGCTGAGTGTTAGGATATGGGACTCGGGCTCACCCTCTCGGGCTGAACCTCATGTCGACCCACTCCTTAGGCCATCAGTCTAGTGGTTTTGGTTTTGCGACCTCTCTCTCGGGCAAGCCAAAAACGCATGGGTGGCTTTGTATTTGCAACTACAAACCCTTTAGATTAAACAACAACCACTAGCTGATTAAAATACATCTAACCTATCAACAAGCAAGACCCAACAAGAATATCAACCCATATTTGCTAAATCACACCCCAAGAATGGGGGTTTTTAGCCACACATCAAGAAATAAGAAATTATACCTAACATGTTAATGAAATCAACTGGATATAAGAAATTAAACCTTGAATTAAACTAAGGAAGTGAATAGAGAAGACCCACTTCCAACTTGGGGAAGACGAACTCATTTCTTCAAGTCTCCACAAAAACCCTCTCCAAACTTGAGAGAAAAAATATCAGCTAGAATATGTTCTAAAGTGAAAAT
This sequence comes from Solanum lignicaule, assembly GCA_029582545.1. Lineage (NCBI taxonomy): Eukaryota > Viridiplantae > Streptophyta > Magnoliopsida > Solanales > Solanaceae > Solanum > Solanum lignicaule. Next base: position 4,824 of record JAJOOF010001288.1, on the reverse strand, counting down.
AATAATAATAATTGTTCCACACTCGAATCCCTTTTAAGACTACAATTTTAAATAGTATTTATAGTTTTCACAGATTGTGCTGCGGAGGATTGTTCGGCGACATTAGTCGAGATCGCCGATGAACTTGGCGATCCACCCTATGGTGAGCTCATCACCTTCAGTGTCTTGTCTTTAGCAACCTCGCATTCTGGATCATTGGGCGGTACAGTACTTCTTCGCGAAACTTATCGGTGACTCGCTGACTGATCCTTTCCTCCCCTTTTGATCCACTTCCTTCAAGTCTTCGCGCACTAGAACAAAGGGCGGTTCATGTCGTTTCAGCGACTCACCAAGCTAAACTCGGTGATCCGCAGGATTCCATTTCTTGTTCTTTTCAGCCCTATTTTCTCCGTTTTGCGCCTAAGTGTCCATGCTTCCACTAAAACTTCAAATACCTGAAACTTCAGCATTTTAATCAGGTATTGAGATAAAACAAGCATTCAAGAACACTGTTTCCATTAAAATAAAGCCCTAAATGAGTCCAATTTGTGGACTCATCAAAGCCTCCTTCGTTTTTGTGAACCTTGCTTAAGCGAAGAGTCTTTCGCTTCTGCGAAGCTCACTTAAGCGACCAACCTTCGCAAAATCGAGGGCTGCAGACATCAGCAAAATACAGCCAACTCTCAAAACATCGATAGGACCCTTGGGATTCATTTGGAACCCCGTCCACACAAACGACATATGCAAATCAATTAAACTCGACGGTTCAGACTTAATGAAATTGTCAAAACATGAATCTAAGGTGTCATTGACGCGATATCCGTTAAAACCCCAAGAAACTGACCGTGCCTAAAAGGCTAAAACAAACTCGGGACCTCTCAAAACTCAGGTAGGGCCTCAACTAGGCCTAAAATCATCCCTCGAAGTCAATGGAACTCTCAGAATTCTGATGTGAGCATCTAAACCCTGAATGTTGACCAAAGTCAATCGAAAGGCTAAAATTCCACAATCTCACAATTTAGGACGTCAAAAAGATTTAGAATCAAAAACCAACAACTCTCACGGATGAGATTTCACAATTCGGGGCTGATGGAATAGACAGAACCCCATTTCGACACTCAGAACTCCAAAAGACACCAAAAACCACTTTCTTAACAACTTACATGCTCAAACTCAGGACCTACCAAATTCTCAGCTTTTAACTAAAATTTCAAGACCAACTTTTTTTAAAATTAAACATAGGAGACTCAGGGTCAATCAGGGGAGGGAAAATGGTAATTTCCATGGAAAAACAAAAAAAGACTGATCGGGTCATTACATTATGCACCATTAAAACCATGTTCATCCTCGAACATAAGGCAAAAGAAAGTACTTGGAGCTTCGAAAAGCTGAGGATATTTGGCACGCATATATGATTCTATCTCCCAAGTCAACTCACCAACTGATCGATGCTTCCACTACAACTTAACTGAAGCAATTTGTTTAGTCCTAAGCTTCTGGACCTGCCTACCAAAGATGGCTATAGGCTCCTCCTCAAAAAATAAATTTGGACCCAACTCAATTGAATCAAGATAAAGTACATGGGACTCATCCGCCATATACTTCCGAAGCATGGAAACATGAAACACGGGATGCACAACTTAAAAACTAGGTAGCAAGGCCAACTTATAAGCCATCTATCCCACACAACTTAAAATCTCAAAGGGACCAAAGAAACTAGGTCTATGCTTGCCCCTCTTTCTGAACCTCATCACACCCTTCATGGGTGACACTTGGAGCCAAACATAATCACCCTCAATGAATATTAGGGCTCAAACTATCGATTCGTATAACTCTTCTATTGACTCTGGGCTATCAAAAATCTACCCTAGATCATACGAACATGTTCCATAGGATATCTACGCAAGTCAGTATTTAATGAATCCATCTCAGCTTAGTCAAACCATCCGATTGGAGATTTACACTACCTGTCATACAACGCCTCAAAAGGGGCCATACAACGCCTCAAAAGGGGCCATCTGAATACTAGAATGATAACTATTGTTGTAGTCAAACTTTGCTAAGGGTAAATTGTAATCCCATCTAGAACCAAAATCAATCACACAAGCTCGAAGCATGTCCTCCAAAATTGTCCACTCGGACTGGCCTGAGGGTGGAAGGTTGTACTTATATCTAGCCAAGTACCCAAACCATGCAGCAATGCCTTCCAGAAATGGGACGTGAACAAGGAACCTCGATCAGAGACAATAGAAACCGGGACTCTATGGAATCGCATAATATGAAATGGGCTGACTTGGTCAACCTCTCAAAAACCACCCAAATGGAGTCATAACCACCAACGGTGGTAGGTAGTTCCACAACAAATTCCATAGTGGTCCGTTCCCCCTTTCAAGTAGGAATAGGCATCTTCTGAGATATACCTACAGGTCATTATTGCTCACACTTGATTTGTTGACAAGTCAAACACCTTGAAACAAAATCTGCATTATCTCTCTTCACACCATACAAAATATAGTGCTAGCTCAGGTCATGATACATCTTCGCCGCACCCAGATGGATGGAATATCAAGAACAATAGGCCTCCTCAAGAATCAGTCAAATCAACTCACCCACCTTGGGTATACAAATCCTGCCTCTAATCTGTAAGATACCATCAGAATCAAGGACAACCTCCTTGATTTCCCCTCTCATCACCTTGTCTCGAATGAGACATAGATTCTCATCGTCAAACTGACGCTCAACTAAGGGGGAACTAGCCTCAATAAAAGCAATTAAACCACCTGTCTCCTGAGAAACCCATAAGCATACGAGACTATTGGCTAACCTCTGAACATCTCTAGCCAACGGTCTCTCCTCCACACTAATAGAGGCAAGACACCTCATGCTAGAAGTTTTCCTACTCAAAGCATCGGCCACCACATTGGTCTTCCCTAGATGATACAAGATAATGATGTCATAGTCTTTTAGTAGCTCAAGCCATTTGCACTACCTCAAGTTTAGATCTCTCTAATTGAAGTGAAGACTTCGATGGTCTGTGAAGACCTCACAATGAACCCTCTACAAATAATATCGCAATAGCGTAAGCACAAACACTACAATTGCCAACTCCAAATTATGGGTAGGGTAGTTTCTCTCATGGTACTTCAACTGCCTAGAAGTATAGGAAATCACCTTACCCTTCTGCATCAGAACAACGCCTAACCCGACTCTAGAAGCATTGCAATAAATGGTGAAATCCACACTCTCCTCGGGTAAAGTCAAAACAGGAGTCGATGTCAACAAGGTCTTGAGATTTTGAAAGCTCTCCTGACACTCATTAGACCACTGAAAATTCTCACTCTGATGAGTCAATCTACTCAAGGGATATGCAATAGTATTGAAGCTCTGAACGAATCGTCAGTCATAGACCACACTTCCCACAAAACTTTGGATCTTAGTAACCGATGTAGGTCTTTTCCAACCCCTCATTGCTTCAATCTTGGCTGGATTAACCTTAATACCCTCCTTGGACAACACACGTCCCAAAAATGCCATAGAATCAAGCCAAAACTTGCACTTCGAGAACTTGGCATAAGTTTCTCTTCCTTCAATCTTTGGAGTACAATCCTCAAATGTCAATCGCGGTCCTCCTCATTCTTGGAGTCTACCAAGATTTCATCAATGAACACTATCACAAAGTTATCTAGATAAGGTCAGAACACCCCATTCATCAAAACCAAGAACGTTATAGGGCGTTTGTCAAACTGAACGACATCACAAGAAACTTATAGTGACCATAACAAATCTTGAAAGTTTTCTTAGGGATATTCGATGCCCTAATATTCAGCTAGTGATAACCGGATCTCAAATCAATCTTAGAAAACAGAGATGCACCCTAAAGCTGATTAAACAAATCATCAATATGAGAAAGAGAATACTTGTTCTTCACTGTCACTTTGTTCAACTGTCGATAATCAATACACATCCTCATGATAACCCCCTTACCGAACAAATCTTGATCCTTCTATTCCTTCAACTTTGTTAGAGCCATATAATAAGGAGGAATGGAGATGGGCTTAGTGCCCAGCTCCAAGTCAGTAGCAAAGTCAATATCCCTATCCGGAGGAACACGTGGAAGATTAGTAGGGAACACATAATCCATGGAAAGTGGCTCAACACTAGTATCCCGAATGGAAGCCAAGTAGGACAAACACCCTCTGTCAACCAATTTATGGGCTCAAATGAAGAAGATAACCTTGCTAGGGAAAGAAACCACTAGCACCTGTCCACTCAACTTTTGAGACACCCTACATCACTAAGGTCACAGTCTTAGCATAATAGTCAGGTACAGCATGATGCAGAGAAAGCCAATCTATACCCAAGATGATATCAAAGTTTACCATTCCCAAAATGATCAAGTCTATCCAAGTATCATACCCGGCCTAAGAAACATGATAAGATCAATACACTCGATCCACCACTAATGATTTACCCACTGGTGTAGAAACATGAATAGGCATAGGCATGCAATCAGACAACATATCAAACTCGATAGCAAAATAGATAGACACATATGAAAAAGTAGATCATGGATCAAATCATACAGATGCAAGTCGATGGCAAACTGGGACGATGATAACGTTCAAATATACTTCTTGAAAAGAAATGTAAACGATCCTATGCAATATATTTACCCAACTATGAGTCGGGGTCGATCCCACAGAGAATATGGAAGAATATTGTCAATAGCAAATATTTAACTCGATAATCGTTATATAAAAATGGGGGGATTTAAATTGAAATAAAATAAAAACAATAAAAAGATAGCTTTGAACTAAGTATTTATTTATATTCAGATTATTAAAA